>JAAGNO010030120.1:68958-81230 GCA_033439905.1 Ceryle rudis | reverse complement strand
GGATACATTTAAAAAAGTTTTTCTGTCTTTTTTTTTTTTTATATATATTTTCATAATTTATGCATTATACTTGTAATAAGTTATACATAGTTATTTCTCACCTGGCCTGTTTTAAGTTCCTTTTTCCATATTTAATTCCTGTCCAAAGTGATAGTGTTCAAGGATTTCAGTTGTTTTCATTTGAAAGTCTTTTTAAAGATCATGTTCAAAGTAAAACCTGTCTTTTTAAGATTTACTACTGAATACTGTAAATTTTAATATGGGTGTTCAGTAGAATAAACTCACAGAAGTTTGCTGCTTTCCAGTCTTGTCCAAAAAAAAGAATAAAAGGAATGTCACAAAAGTTACATCTGAATAGTAACTGGATGTACGTTGATTATTTTGATTATTTAATAGATGCTATTTCCAGATACATTATTTCTTCATCGAGTCACAAAGGCATTTGCTGTCATGATTGTGTCAGATTCTAAGGTACAGATCTAAAAAAAAGGATTTTCTTTTTTAAATCCATTGGTGATTCATTTGATAGTGTTTGTGTATGAAGCATCTAGTAAAAAGTGTGGTTTTTTCTATTGCTGAGAAAAATTTTCAATTTTTTGTGTCAGATTCTTAGGAAATGGAGACTGTGAGACAAGGTAGAAAGTCTACACATACATGCTTAGTGTTCAGCAGCCTATTTATTTTTCTTTAAAGATAAATTAACTTTATGTGAAACCAGTATAATTTTGGATGATTCCCCTCATTATTCTACTGTGATGAGATCTAGTAATCATCATGGTTCATATTATTAAACAAAGTGAGTCTGGAAAGCAGTTACCTAGCCACTTAACTTCATTACCTTTCATGAATAACCTTCAAGAAGTTTTAAGCGTGTGCTTAAATCCAATTCACTGAACAGGATATTTTTTTCAATCTAGGACTTGATAATGAAATAAATATATTGCTGTAGCAGTTGAAACTGTTTATTTAGACAACCTCATAAATATTCAGATCCCTTTTAGAGTCAGCTAGCGATTATTATAAGAATATATAATCACTTACGTCAAAGCAATGGTTAGAGAAAAAGCAGGTACAGCTGTGTTCCACCTAGCTATTGAGATGTCATTACACACATATAGTATTACTGTCTTTGTACAGTAAGGGTGAACTAGCGTTGTTTGATGTACTTGTATTTTTGGAGTGTATTGTATTTTCAGAGGACTGAATCCTGGAGAGTATGCTAAAAACTTAGAGCTGACCATGTGACTATAAATAAAGTGAAGAATTGTTTAGCCTCTTAAAAAACAAGACATGCTGTCTGAAGATTTGTAAACTTGTGTCTCTCAGTAGCTATAGTCATTTGGAAGCCATCATACACCATACTCATTTTCAAGCCTAATCTGTTTCTTTGACTATATTAAGAAAGTTTAAGTTTTGCTGTGGTACAGGAGTTGAAGTAGTCTACTGAAAATCCTAAATTATTTGGTCACTACAGTTTTGTCTGATATAATATGAATCTCAAAATTTCCTTTTTTTTTTTTTTTTTGAACAGTTATGAAGGCTGGAGATCTGGTCTCAGTGTATTCAGATATTGAAGGGAAATGTAAAAGAGGAGCCAAAGAATTTGAAGGAGTCAAAGTTTTCCTTGGAAATGGGATTTCAGAATTGAGCCGCAGTGAAATCTTTAGTTCGAGTGGCCCACTGAAGTAAGTCCATAGTAACTGCAATCTACACCTACAACTTTGCAAAGGGAGGGAAGAAGATGGGAAAACATTTTTAAACTTTCTGTACCCTAAGTGAAACCACAAGTTGGCTTTGGCTGAGACCTGTGTTGCATGTTGAGATTTCCAGCATTTTTTGGGAAGCATTAGTTGAACATACAAAAAGCAGTGTAGAAAAGCATGGACATCAAATTAACAACCAAGACTTTACATCCCAAAAACAAACTACAAAAGATCTAGTAAAAAAAGATTACATTATCAGGGGATTTCTGATTTGTTAGAGCTTAAATACTGTAAAAGTAGTGGTAAGGTATACCTGCTGAATTGATGACATGGAATGTCAGTGTGTAATGCTAAATCTGGTGTCTGCAAGTTTGCTTTCTCTTATCCTTCCTTTTTCTTGTTGGACTGTGCAGTGCATATACAAAATAATACTTAGTATCTTCAGTAATATATTGTTTTCAGGCTCAGTATTGTTTTTTCTTGTTTTTATTGCTGTCCATTTCCATGTACATTTTTCTTAATGAAATCTGTGTCATATTTAAAACTTTTACGTTGTTTGTAAGTTCAAACCCTTGCCTTGTAGGAAAATCAATGTTCCTGTAAGGCTTTTGAAATAGAATTTCTTTAGTTAATTGAATGAAATCTCTGAGAGTCTAGAAAAATGGAGGAAGATCAAAGTAGGTAATCCCATACCAGTATCCTAGTGCATACATGGCTAGCCAAAAGCAGTTACAGATTGAAAGTAATACATTTAAATCTGGTTTTATGTATTTCTTTACATTATCAAGGCTTGGATTAGATCTCAAGTTTGTCTTGTGTACAAAAAAGATACATAGCTTTATGCAATTTTAACAGATAGTTCCAATTTTAATGTAGTACGTTTTTTGTTATGGTTTCCCCAATTTAATGATGTAATTAAAAAAGAATCATATTACAAAATTGTAAATGTATTTTTCTTGGTTAATTTATAAGTGCTTTCTTTTTTGGTAAGATTGTTTCAAGTTTATATTAGCAAGCATAACAATTTTACTTTAATATTGTTGAAAATTACAAATCTGAGTAATTGAAATATTTTTTTTCATGTTTTTCAGGGGGATGGGCATAAGAATGATAGAACCAGTCTACCTTAGTCCTTCATTTGACAATGTGCTCCCTAGTCATTTGTTTTTACAGGTATGTTTGTTAAAAAAATAGAAATCTGTACTATTTGCAGCACAATGAACATCCTCCAAGCACACATCAGTACTTTACACATTCATTTTGTATTATGGAACTTAATTCACTCTTTGGATTTACAAAAAGCAAAGTGTTTAGAATTAAGTCAGTATCTCTGTGTAGGTGGTTTAGTGAGATATGATTAAGGGACTTCAAAGTGACTTAAGAGATAATCACATAAAACCTTAGACATTCTTTTTGGACAGATAGTCTGCATGGAACTTTTAGGTTTTGGTATCTGCCTGTGAACTCAGAAATATGAGCCTCTTTCAGAGTATATCCTTCTGTAGATAATCAGGTAAATCTCCAAATTTTCAGTTGACTTTATGTTAAGAGCAAATCCATATCTTTTTAGCTCTAATGTAAAAGGTCCACCTAAACAAAATAACTATGAAAAATCTTAAAGTAGCACAGCTTTCACTAATTCTTCCCATAAAAAAGAATGGCATTTTTTTGTGTAGTTTTTAGTGTAAAATTTAAGAACATTTTAAGCTAGCTTTTCCTTTTGCATCTGGAATATTTGTGATAGCTATAATGCTTTTCACCCCACATTAAAACTAATTAAAAATAATACTCAGACATGGCAATTGACTACCTGTGCTATGTTGAAATGTAGGATGATGACATCACAGAACTTCCTATTTTTCTTCCATCAGGTATAATTCTTGATTTCAGTTTGCTGACATAAAAAGATAAAGTGAACATTTAACATAAAAGATAAGGTGAACATTAAGACAAGTATTGTGCCAACAGTGTTGTGCTTTTTTGATATAACTAAGAGGATTTAGAAGGAGGGCTTAAAACAAAATCAAGCTGTCCAGCCTTCAAAAAAACCCCTAAGTTATTTTAATCTTGTTCAGGTATACTCTCTGAAATTACAAGTTACCCTCTCATTTGATTTAAAACTGTGCTAACCAAAGACAACATTTAGTAAAGACAACTTTGAAAAGGTTTTTATGCCTTTGTTTTGAGCTAAGAGAAGCTTTCAGAATTTCCCTATTGTGTATGATGCAATATTGTGCAAAATTACTGCATATTATTTCTCTTAAGTGCTTCTGTTCTGTTTATACAATCAATAGCACAGTTCAGATTCTTGGTACCTTAAACTCCTACCTATTGATCTTCCCGTTTGTTGCCACACTACACCAGTATGTTCATATGTAAATGTTCCAATAAACAGGTCAATATAAAATATTTGTAATATACAGAGCTGCTCTGTGTCTGACATAGTATCAGCTTATTTTATTTTGACTTATAGCACTGTAGGCTTTGTAGTGATGAACCCTTAAACTTCAGTCATAGATACTCATATATAGCTTTAAATAAAAAAAGAGCCACTTGAGAATTTTGACCTGTACTGCCTCTTTTGTGTAATCCCAATAGTCTGTTTTCTGTTAAGGAACAAGACAGCAACATCATAGGCATCTTCACTGCTGAATTAATTTTTGTGTCAACAAGTTAGTCATTTCTTAATACAGAACTCGATACAGGATGTAAGGTTTGAATTCTCCCATATTTGTTTTTATACTAGAACTTGCCTTCTGTGGTTGTGAGCCATATTTTAAACCCTCAACCAGGGGAGAGAATTTTGGATATGTGTGCTGCACCTGGAGGAAAAACAACCCATCTTGCAACATTAATGCATGACCAGGTAAGAGAAGCCATGGAGCATTTTCTCTCTCAGTGGAGAAAGTCTGAACACTGTTCATTTGCACAGCTTTCTCCACTTAGCTGTCAGAATGCAGAGATAATTTACAACAGCAAACAATGAATATTTGAATGTTCTGCTTACCAGTATAGTTTGCTGTACGTCAGAGCTACTGAAATGGGCACAGCTTATCTTTGTGAAATAGTAGCCATCACACGTTATTTACTGCAAATTGACTTGTTGAAATACGTTTGATTTTACTTTTTAAATATTATTGATTTATTTGTAATGAAAGAATTTGTAACATGCAGGGCAGAGTTATGCAGGAATATGCTGGATTCATGGAACTAAGAATATATGGAAATCAGGGGTTACTACTGTGCGCTAAAAGAATACACAATTCTGTACAAAAACATTAACAAGTTCCTAATCCAATTAAGTTTCTTTTTACTAAAAATTATCAATTATGCAGTACAGGTATGACCATAGACTGAATTTCTAGTTTGAATTTTTCATTCTGCAGTAGAAGGCCACAAAACCAAAAATAATTCACGAGAAGATAACAATATGAGAAGGAACAAAAAAGTATTTAGAGAAAGACAAAGGAAAATAAGACACAAGCCAAAATGAATGTGGATATAGGAGCAACTATTTGCATATATTATATTTCTATGTGCAAAATGAAGGACAGAAATGCGCTTTTCTAGCAGAGAGGTCAAAAATGTTTCCTGTAAAAATTTAGTAAGGTATTATTATTTTCATTGTAGTAGTGTTACTAGAATATTACCAGGTTATTTAGAAATCTCTCAGTTACATTGTGCAGTACTTCAATGGTTGTCTGTGCATTAATGGGAAGGTACAGTGGGAATTATATGAATGTACTTAGAAAAGACATGTATTCAGTTCTGTGATGGTTTGCTTATTGAAGTGTTTTTCCCCTGGTATGGGAAGTCTGCAAACATGCATTAAACATGCATTAGAGTCATTAAGACATTTATTAGATAGATTTATAAAGCTTCCAGTAAAGAATTTCAGTGTGACATATAAAGGAAGTCTGTAAAAGCATAGATTTCTGTCATGGATTCATTTATATCTATTCTTTTTCCATCTGCGTATGTACATTTTGTATAACTTTGCATAACTTTTTTTTTTCCTTAGTCATTTTAGATACTTTGATTGTGCTTACCTCCAGCTGAAGTGGTAAAGATTAACAATACAGAGGTTGAAGTTCATCTGATTTTTTTCCCTTTTCTGAGTATATATGTTAGTAAATTTGCACTGCTTTTTGATTCTTAAGTTCCATTCACAGATCTTCCGTACTATATTTCCATAGACAGTATATTAAGTCATTAACATTTCAGTAGCTTTGAACCAGTCTTACACTTTTTAATTGTGAAAATTTGTATATTGTTTTTAGAAGAGATAATCAAAATGTTAAATTACTCAGTATTTTTAAGAGCTTTTATATAGGAATTGGGAATAATTAAAGCTTGAGAATTTATTACTGTCTAGATCCCAGTCCAGACCACTGTTTTTTCCAGGTATCTTTTAGGAAGTCAGTCTGGCAGTGGGGAATTATTGTCTTCCAGCCTGTTCTTTGTTCTGAGAGTCTCTCGGGAAAAGGACTGAACCTCTTTATATCTGCAGTACAGCGCACATGCAGCAAATCCGCTGGTTTAGCAACAGGCGCAACTTCCAAGCCCAGTCCCTTCTTAGCATGCATGAGCTATAGGTTGAATGGTGACAGGGGAGAAGCAGCGGCATGCAGTTACTGAGTGCTCCTGTGAGAAGTGATTTGGCTCACAGTACCTGAAGGCTGGACACCTTTGACACAATATAAACTCTTCTTTACTTCCCAGTCCTAGGCCTACATATTGGCTAACATGACATACAATCAACAGCTTAACTTTACTGATTTTGGGGGTTTTTTGACTATCTTAGTCATGTTACCCTTCAATAAGCCTCTAGAGAGCCATCACCAAGTAGGAAAAAGTTGTCATCTTTTCTCAGCAGCTTTGATATGCTATTGCAAGTCTAGTAGTTTTTGGTATGGGTTTTTTTTTAAGATAGTATTACTGTTCTGGATTCTGCTGATGCTACTGTTTACTTTCTCTTGTGTTTAGAGATTTCATCTGTTAGATTGTGGTATCTGACTGTTTTGATTTATCTTGGGAGGGGAAAAGAAATCTTATTTTTACATAAAAGGAATAACGTGTAATTGTGATTCCCTCCACATTTAAATTTATTCTGGTATTTATAGTATTTCTCAAAGTAACTTGAGTGACAACTACTGCAAGTGTAACAGTACATTGTGAGTCTGAGCAAGACAGAGGCATGGCTGTGGGCCTCACTTCCTCAGAACTGAGCCGTATGTGATGTTTCCTACCATCTTAATGAACATTTAAAACTTGTTGATCTATTTTACCATGTATTTGAGACTTCTGTCCTCTTTCAAATGATTACATTTTTACCTTAGTGCCTAGTAAAACAAGCAAAGAGTACCAAACAAAAAAACCCAATTGTCCGAAGCCAGACATTATAGGGTTCCTTAGGGAGTGACTGTGCCAAGCGGGGAGTGCCAGTCCAAACGCACACAGCTTCAGGCTAGTATCTAGCCTAATGTGAATATCACAGAAAAGATGGGCAAACAAGGGCTACTGGGGTATGGGTTTAAGAATAACAAAACTCGGTAGGGAAAACTAAGCCTCATTTATCACACTGGTCATGGAGAGAGGAGGAAAATGGGAACTGCGCATCCATTTAATAACTATGCTTTTGATAAAACCTTTGGGTTTTTTTCAGGGGGAAGTAATAGCCATGGATAAGATAGCTAACAAGGTCAAAAAAATTAAGGAGAATGCTGAATTGCTACAGTTGAATTGCATTAAGGCGTTTTGCTATGATGGAACAAAGGCACTTTCAGTTGAGAAGATGGAGGATGAACAAGGTAAAGTAAACAATTTGTGTATTAATAGCTTTTAGAAGAAAACAGTAATCAGTTTTGCACTAATAATATTAAACCTGACACGGGTCTAGAAGCCCTCAAAATCTTGGCAGATACCTTGGTTGTTTCGGCACTGTGAATGCATTTATTTTCTACTCTTTTGTGATTATCAGCTTCTCCATGAAGCAAACACAAACCTCAAAACTATCTGTCCTTATCATGACCTAATATGCTCAAAGGAAATGCATTCCTTTCCCAGATAATGTTGAAGACCAAAGAAGCCTTCAATCTTTCATGATAATGTTTAACCCCATACTCTGAATTGTTTGACTCGGTTTGAGGAAAAAAAATACTTCTGCAGAACTGCTCGGCTTTTCTGCCTCAGAATCCTCATCTGTAAAATGAGGCTATTAATACCTAACTCCCAGGAGTGCTGCAAGGTTTAGTTCATTGATGTTTGTTCAGCTGTTCAGGGGAAAGTTTTATACAAGTACAGTGTATTATTTTAAGTTAATTTCATTTGCTTTTCTGAAGTGCTGTATTTATGGTACTGGTTCTGTTCCCATGATGGAATGATTAAACGGTATCTGCTGTCTTGATTATTTTTAGTTTGTTGTGCAAAGTATGCTATTCCGTCTCACTCTGTTTTGTTCCAGTCACTGGTTAGCCTAAGTAGGAATCAGGTTGTACAATTCACCTTACTTGTCTCTGTACGTTACAGTTATTCCTGCTTTGGAGGACTAACAATACTTTCTTAATAGTCTTTCTATGTACATAAACTATTGTAGGTGGTATTGTAGGTTCATTTTACACAGATGAACAAGCGCTAGCTGTGATACTTGAGAGATCACGAAGGCTTTTCTGTACATCCCTGCAAGTAAGGCATATTTTGAATGTTGTAGTAATGGATCAGAGGTAGATAAATCAGATAGACTAATTTTGTAGTGCTAGAACAAGCTAGGTAGTAGTAGTATGAAGTCACTCACATGTTTTCACTTGTGACCTAACTTGAATATTTGAGGAATAGAAAGAACAAAATGAGGTAAAGCATATATATGATATGGCCCTCTTCCTCATTGGTTACTCACACATACACATATGGAGCCACTTTTGTCTTGCTGAAGCCGAGCAGAAGAGTCTCTCTAGCACTAAGGCAATAGAAACTTTTGGGCTGTTGAGCCAGCGGGATTCAGATGAAAGAATAGGCTGCATATAGAACTTACGTATTCCCTTATCTAGCCAGGGAATACTCAGAATTTGTTCTTCACAGTCCTTACTTACCGAAGAGAGACAGCGTGCGCAACACGTTAGAACTTGTAATATTTCATGTTATTATGAAGTGCTTCATTTTCTACAGATATATTTGCATCACAAGAAATAGTTATTATACAGATAGTCCAATTATTAAGTTCATAATCTTAATAGTTAACTGCAGGCTTCTCTCAGTAAAGATTTATACACTTGGTTCAGTTATGAGCTGACTGGTTCATTAACAGCCTATACATAGAACTCTGTACCCAGCACCTCTGACCAATTGCGTTTCATCAGTTTTGTTTGATTACTTTTACATTTTTACTTTCAAATTATTAAATTAAGGTTAGAAGATATTATTGCCTAAGGAAATGTTGTATTGTTTTTGCTCACAGAACTAAAACTTCAGTTCTCTGGGAGGTGAAATCTACAACTGTGTTGAAACTTTTGCAGACAGTATCTACAGAACATAAATGTTTTGAGGAAGCAGTAACAGCTTGTACTTATGTGTGGTGGAGCCTAAAGGAAAGAAACAGCCACAGTTTACATTACTAACTGCTTTTTATAGAAGGACCTCCATTCTTACCAGAGTCATTTGATCGAATTCTGCTTGATGCTCCATGTAGTGGGATGGGACAGAGACCAAACATGGCTTATTCCTTGACTTTAAAGGAAGTGACCTCTTATCAGCCACTACAGCGCAAGCTTTTCACTGTGGTATGTATTAATCATTTGTAAATAAGCTAAATTGAACTGAAATGCTTTTTTAGCATAAAACTTCATACCTAAAAAAGGTGCCTTATCTTGCCTACCTTTCAGCGGAAAGTTAAGCAAAGAAGACAGTGTTAGGATTCGGTTAACCTCTCAGCTCCAAATTGTCTGCTGCTAGGTGAAGTCAATTCACTGGGCCATAGGAAAGGTATATGTAAGCCGTAGTAAATAAAAACCTTTGTATGTGGGGTTTTTTATTTCCCCAATTTCAACAGTTTTAATTTATAATAGTCACAAGGATCTAAGTCACAGAGCAGGTTGAAGACTTTTCTCTGCAGCAGGACAGACTCTGTAAGTTCACTGCATAGAACTTCCATGCAGTGGTGCTGTGAGGTAGTATGGAGTATGAGATGGAGTACAAAGCCATATTCCAACTTTTCTCGCTAGAAGGAGTGCACTTGGGCTGATACTGAAAGGTAAGATTTCCTGAAGCATTTCTACATCTGAATTATATGTATTCAAAGTGAACCACAGCTTGAAAAGCAACAGCTTTTGTAGCTTCTATGGGAAATACATGGAAGCAGTTGACATTTAATATCACTGATAAAATATTTTGCATCCATGATTGGTAATGAAAACAGAACTAATCTACAGCAGAGCTGTACAAATAACAAATCTTAGAAAGTGAACCATGTCAATGGCATTAATAAATTGCATGAGCAGTGTATATATATAAACTGATGCATACAAATATCTATCTCAGTATAACGCTGATTTGGAAAGAAAAATCTTTCTAATCCATGGGATCCTGTACTGTATTCCACAAGAATAATTAGTATCCTAATGGCTCAGACAGAAAGATTTGAGTTTAATTAAGTGCTAAGTTTTAATACTATAACATAATGTTTTCTTGGTTCATGTTGCTTAGTACAAAAACTGAACTAGTGTTTTTTTTTTCCCTGCAGGCAGTGAAATTGCTGAAGCCAGGAGGTGTTTTAGTATATAGTACATGTACAATTACACTCTCTGAAAATGAGGAGCAAGTTGCTTGGGCCCTGAAAACTTTTCCTTGCCTCCAGCTTCAGGCACAGGTAATAGTATTTTCAGGGTGCTTCACACAATCCAATAAGCTTGTTTTGGCACTGTAAAGTTACACACCCTGTTTACTATCAATAAATGTCTTTTTCACTGCAGACAGTTTTAACTGCTGTGGATAGAAATAACACAAGGATTTCTGAGGCTCTTTTAATCTTATTTTCATGTTTAATTGAGCTTCATTTAAAGATTTAAGTAGATTACTGCTGTGTACTCTGGTTGTTTTGATTTGTACAACAGTCAGTTAAAACACAATAGGGACAAAAGATAATTCAGACAGGTTAAAATTTCTCTTGCCTTTGTTCTTTAATGCATATATATACGTTAATCTGGTTTTTTGCACACTCATGGGAGAGGGGACTTTTTTTATTAATGCCAATGAAGTAGTGAAGACTTGCAGAAAGGATGAGAGAGAAGTGGAAAGAACCTTGGGTTGAGGTTTGAGGAAGATTTTATATGTACATGAGCTGTATTTGCATTATATAAAGGAATGAGGGAAAACATTTGTTTCAGGCTGTGTCCCAAGAATGCACCTTGTCTTTTTCAGTCAGTGTCTACCATTAAGATGTCTTTGAGAGACGCTAGAATATTCTGTCTATACCACATACATTTCAAATGTATGTTACCTTTATTAGTACCTTAAGAGAGTTTATCGTAAGACCATATGCATGTCTTTTCCTCTTTGTTGATGTGATGAGATGGGTTGGCTTGTTTATCATCATGGCTTTGAGGAAAAGTATAACTGATACCTATTTAAGCTTACTTACACATTCTGTGATGATTTATATCTGTCTTAAGAAATTTAGATGCATATTTTAACTGAAATAAAAAAAATATAAAATAGGTGTACAATTATATGAAGACAGGTAAAGATTTAACCAAACTGAGGAATTTCTTAAAAGATTTGTATGTCAGGGTTCTTCTGCCTGCTATCTAACCATGCATTTACTAGGAATTTTTCAGTTCCAGCTGTTTCAACAGAGGTTGTACATTTTAACAGCATAAAAATTGTCCCTGGTAGAATGACAAAGCAAAACATAAGCCCTGTTAACTCAAATGTAAGATTAAATGTGGTTTAATAGACTTGCACCAGTAATACCAGTTTTGAATAAAGTACAAATGTCCTATCTGCAAAAATTAAGCTTTTGCATATAGTACATTTTAAACAATTCAGATGACAATGAATTGTTTACCCACAGATAGTTTATGGTACCTGATAACCGGTTCCCCAGTGGTGTAAACTAAGGTGATCTTTTCCAATGAACAGGAACTGGAGTCTAGGGTTGACTTACCTCACGATCAGTTATGTACTTCCCATGTTCTTTAATCTCTCAGCGGATACCTCCTTATGCACCCAGTCCACGGTCTCCCACTTTCTCAGTTTAGCAACAGATCCTGGAATCATATTGGGTAAGGAAAAAATCAGGAGATGGAGCCACAGGCATTGATCTTGTAGGTGAAGGTTATTGTAGGGCAGCTGATCCTTTTCTTTGCGCAGACTTACTTCCTCTTAGGCATCCTCCACACAGGAATTACTGTGTATCAGCTTAAATGCAGTATCTTAACCAGAGGGAAAAAGGAAAGAGTAGAGGAAGAAACTGGTCTGTCTTTGACCAAGTTGCTTGACGCTGTGTAATACTGTTTTCCTTAGACTTTTATCTTTCCAGCTTTCTATTACATTACTTCAAGTAACTACCCCATCTGC
>JAAGNO010030120.1:9989-68858 GCA_033439905.1 Ceryle rudis | reverse complement strand
CTGTGTAATACTGTTTTCCTTAGACTTTTATCTTTCCAGCTTTCTATTACATTACTTCAAGTAACTACCCCATCTGCCTTTGTATGTTAATTGTTTTCAATTCACAATGGACAACTCTTTTTGTCTCTTACCTGGAAAGTACTGAGATCCTGCTGAGGGAAAGAATCAGGCTGCAGCCTCTTGGCTGCCCAGCTTTACAGCACACATGTGGTTAAGCAACGAACTCACGTCAAGTGCTGACTGGGTGAGCTCGTGTTAGCAAAGTGTGACGGCTCAAAAAATACTCTCCTGTAGGCTGCTTTATAGACTATAGTAGACGATGTACAAAGGAGATCTATTTTTGATGTTGCAGTGCCAACTTTTTGCACATTTTGTTCTATTTCTTTACTGAATGTTTTGAAAGAACAATCCAGCTAAGAATTAAGATTTTTTCCTAGAATCAGCGTACTAAAAAAGCAGTCAAGTCTACTCACAAGAAATGCCGAGAAAAGGGCTGTGATTTTAAGCCCTTCTCCTTGCCAGGATTTTGATGCCAAATGTCATCTCCTAAATTCGGATACCTAATTGGTGCCTTTCTGTCTTTTTATTCCTCATACGCCTACACATGTAATACTAATCCCGTTTACCTGTTAGTCTAATTACATGCAACTCAGATTTTTCTGCTGCATCATCTTCCAAAACGATGCCTCTTGCGGCAGTCAGGTATTTCTGGGTTTGGGCTTTCAGTCTCTCCAGTTCAAGTTTTTAATGTGAAGAATACAGGTATTTCTACTAGTGTTACTGAATATATTAATAACTTGCTAAGGAATTGCTATTTTTGACTTAACAGAAGCGCTGCATCATTTTCAAGTGACAACCTAACACCTTTAGACCTTACTGTCTGGTGATAACAGCTTCAGTCCTTTGAGTAATGAATCATTTTATATATATTGGCCAGATGAAGGCAAGAAAAGAAGGGCTACATTACTAATAAATCCTCCTGGTGTGAATGACAGAAACCTAGCTTGTCTATGTTAACAGGCAGTTCTGCATATACTCAGTGGAATACATTATGCAATAATTTGTTTTTCTTTGTTACTTAAAAAGGAACCTCACATGGGAGGAGAAGGCATGAGGGGAGCTGGACTGTCGCTTGATCAGTTGAAACTGCTGCAGAGATTTGATCCATCGTCTATGACATTGCAAGGAATGGATATTAGTTCTTTGCAAGACTCCAGGGAAGATGATCTGATTTCACTGGCAAATAAGGACTGTATAGGATTTTTTATAGCAAAATTTATTAAACTGAACAGTAAATAAGCATTTAGGAATGGAACCTGAAAAAATAACTCCGTGAGCCTGAAGAACAGTTCAGACATGAAGTATGTTTCTCACTGCAGCAACGTTGCCAAGCCAACGGGCTGACGGCAGGGTTGCTATGGCAGCAATAAAATCTGCCAGCTGTTCTGCTGGGAAAGAGCCACAGGTTGCAGAAAGAAAGTCACGGTTGGGGGAAGGGCAGTATCATTTTTTAAGTCTCCATTTGCTTTTGTATTTACAGCAGGTCAGCGCACAAATGACACGTTATGTTCACTCATACTGCTGTCTGTTCTGTCTTTCCCTATGTGAGTCGCTTATCGAGTGCAGCAACCAGAGGAAAGGGGTTTCTCTGGGAGGGGAAGCTAGCTACTTTTAATAAATCCAAACAAATAAATGAGAAGTATTATTGTGAATTTTGGAAAAGGTAGTTTCTATGGAGGTTTACCAGTAGTTAACGTTCCGTTAATAATGTGCTTTACAAAACACTGTAACATTTTACAAAGAACTGTTTTATAAATTGATACTTAGAACCTCATTTCTCTTTTATTTTAATACAAGCAAGATTCTCTATACACATAATATATACACAAAATACGATTAGGCTTCGTAGCATGTCTTTTATAGCAGCATGAATATATTAAACCATCTCAGCCTGGGAATGTAAATAAATATTGTTTTAACATCAAACTTCCCATGCATAAACTGTATTGGTTCTGAAATAGTCTGTTGGAGTGGCTGACAAGTGACAATTTTAAAATCAAACATTTGCCATAGAAGGGGCTACAGTTGTGATTAATATATCAGAAGACAGAAAACAATGCATAATACCATCTGAAATGTTGCAAATCACCTTTTAAAGAACTAAGAATATTTACTCTTTATTGGTTAGAAAGCATCATTAGCTAAAATTAATGTAAAAATTGAAAATGGGAAAGCATGCTAATGACAACTGCCTTAACACACTGCTCAAAGTTTTGATAATCTACATTTCTAAAAGATGTTAGATGTATTTGAAAATTCTGCTTCAGTTCCAGAGATACTCTATGGAACACTGTTCCCTTTTCTCAGTACTGCTGGAACTGACAATAGCACTAAAATTAGAGGGAAAAAGTAAGTAGAATTCAAAAATGTAAACTTACGTGTGTGTGTTTGTTTTCTTCCTCTCGCTCATCAATTTCCAGTTTTAAAAAGCATTATCTAAAAGAGTCTCTTTTCACACATAACTATTTGGTTGGATTAAAAAGAGCGGTAGTTCTATAATTTTGTCTTTATACTGTCAGAATTGCTTTTGCATTTGCTCTCAATCAAAACAATGTATAAAATTTTGTTTCTCAGTAGCCTAGTTGTTTGCATATATTTACTATAAATGTTTTGATACAGTATGTTCTCTGCTGGTCTTAAGAAAAACAAACATTCCTTCTATTCTGCCAAGGTTTACTAGTACATCCTCTGTAAGGCCTATCCTAGTGGGATAGGAGGATGAAATTTTTGTCTACCTAGTCTACTTCTGTTGGTTACTTGTTGCCATTAACCACAGATCTAAAGAAGATCTGAAGTCATTTTGTTTCATCAGTAGCAGATGAGATATCCTATTTAGAATCATGAGAGCTCATACTGTAAATTATAGTCTTTTAAGTCTAAATATGGCTAAAGTAATTACTTGATAATAAAAGGGATCAGTCTTTCATTTTAACTACCCATTGAAATTTTTAATTGAGTGCTATAAGAGCATTTTCATTTTGCAGAATATATAAATTCTGTAAACCATCAGCACACATGGACTATATATGGAAATCTGCATATGCATATAAAGTAAGGAACATTGCCTCCAGTTTCAGTAGCAGGATTTGTACAATGCTGAATTTGAAAGAATTAGGACCGTTGCATTTTTGGTGGAAGATTTGTCAAGACCTTCCAGATTTTTTTATTTTTGAAAAATAAACAGGATTTTCAAGAAGGTGATCTCACTTGATTTTATATCAGAAGTTCCTGGGCTGGGGGAGGAATAAAGAAAATGTAACTGACTTGTGTTTGATTCCAGTGTAACTGCAGACCAGACTTCACCTGAAAAAAATTACTGGTATCTGAACTTTGTTTTTGCAAAAGTCAACTGCTAGACGTAAAAGAACACTTAACATATTAAAGGGATAAGCCTCAGCTGTTTCCCCTGGGTCCCCCCCTCTGTTGGTAACTGGGGAGGGGAGAGACTTCTCCATCAGGCAGTTCAGAACAGAAACTGAACTAAGGGGCTCCAAATTATCCCTTGAAGGAGCCACTGTCCTTCCTTTGACTATAGACTTGGCTAAGTTGGATGAATGCCCTTTTCTCCTTGTCTTTTCCAATCATACTTTAACTAGACGTGCAAGAATAGTTTCTCATTTTCACAATTTTGCTGTATGATGTATAAAGATTTCTACTACATAATATGATTACTTTCCTGATAAGAATGCTTTACACACTGAATCATTATGCTTCAGTATTCGATGCTGAAACATAACTGAACATAGGTATTTATATATATAAGATATATTTAATTTAAAAAGTTATAGTCATTGTAATGAAAGATTAACCCTACAAAATAGATAGATTAGGCATGCAATCAGATCCTGTCTTTAAGAAAGTCTGAAAAGTAGTTTTCTCTTATTTGCAGAAATAGTGATTAGTAATAGTGCCAAATCTAGATACTTATCTTGGTCAATATAAAGATATTAAAATAGGCAGCCTAGTATAAAGTATGAAATTATTCTACAGCTTTTTCCTGCTTGACTGTCATGGAGACCACCAATTTTTAAATCATAGGATTTCATATGCCTTTAAGGAAAAGTGAGTATTTTAGTGACAAATAGGCTGGTGATTGTGATACCAAGAAATTACTTTGGAGTCAGTAGTTCAAAATATAAAGAACCTTTTTATGTTTAATTATTCATGACAAAAAAATTTATGAGCAAATCAAGTTTTGTACTAGAAACCACTGCAGAGTAAGCATGATAGATAAAAGTGGTAAGGATAAAGTAAGAAAAGAGAACATGGGTGAGTGAGTGAGTTAGAAGAACCAGCTTTAGCCCTATTATATCTGATATAATTTTTTTGGGGGCTGCGTAGGAACACATCTCAAGGGTGTTAAGTTATAAAAAGAAACTGTCTATAAAACTACCGTAAGCTCATATATAACAGTTTGTTATATAAAAGTGGGGAAATAAATTATAGACAAATTGCCAAGCAATAAATTTGATTGAATAGCATTTGATTAAAAACATTCACATTAAAAATGGCACCCACATATTTTACAGATGATAGAACTACTAAAATTTTAGTGAAAGATCTGCAATAAATATAAGTAAATGTACACCAGAAATGTTATGTTACTCTCTGAAAAATAATTTCTCTGCTTTTCCTCTAGACTATGTAGTAAAGATTTTTGCAATGTGCTTTATTTTCTTGGATGGAACAGAATTATAAGTCAAAAGTATTTGGGAGATAGCTTTCAGCCTGATATGTTAAAGTAATCAGAGGGCAAATGTAACCACAAACCAAAATAAATCTTGAAGAGGCTTTAGTAACTAACTCAGGAAGTGGCTTACACAAACCTTTTTACTTTAGACAGACACCAGTTAGAAGCAATCAGACCACTCGCTGCATTACAGCTAAGGGAATGATTATGGAGCACGTTAAAACCTCTGCCGGTGTCACAAAACACGAATATCACTTTACAAACCAATGGAGCCTAAAAATGGCAATTACTAAAAAAATCCTAAGACAGTTAAGTATTAAGGGGCAGAGTATTAGACCCGAGCAGGAACTGCATGTAGAGGATGAAGTTAAAATAGATCTCTACTTTTAGAGTTTGATGAGTGGAATTTAATTTCCTTATTTTCCATTTATAATAAGGGCTATAGGTGAAGAGTTGACCAATTTCTGTGAAAAAAGGTACTCCATTTAAACTCACTGTGGACTTAAAACCGCTCTTCATTACTTCGGGCCAAATCCTTAGGAGAAACCATTTAATTTTACAACTTGAGAAGCAAAAAACTCTTCTCAAATTCTGAACTCCTGATACCAGACATGGAATAGGAATTCATGCATGTTTTAGAAGAATTTTTAAATTTCTAATCAGTATTTTATGAATCAATTTAAAAATAGTTTCAGTTCTTAACTCCTGAGGCTGCCTTTGTGCAAAAATCTGTTTATTTATTCGTCCCCACTGTCCCATCCCTTAACAGGTCTGGAGACTGTTACTCTCACCTCCTTCCAGTCCCTCCTCGAGAGTTCTTTCTTCCATGATGTCTGTGTGACACTAAACTGAGAAAGGATAGACTCGGACTGCTGAACAGCACTGATGTGTATTCATTTGAAAAGACATATAAAAATAAGGTTAACATCCCACATATGTGTAAATGTTAAAATGCTTCCCATTCCTTCCATATACTGAAATTCTTTAGAAAAATATAGAGCAATTGCTGACAATGTATCATTTAATTACTTTATCTTCCTCCCTTTCCTTCTGTCTCACTGGTTTTATTATCTTTTTAGCTCATTTGAACAGAAATTGTACAGGTTTGGTACCACACATACATAAGAAGACTCTGGATCTCACTGGGACCTCTATCATGTCTCACATTCAAAGCTCCTGAAACCAGATAAAGAAATATTACCTCATTAGTATCCTAATGCAAACAATAATATCAAACTTTCTATTGGCAAAACTTTGTGAAGACATTTCATCACAATAACCTTTGATATGTCCTCCAGTTGGAGTATTTTTAAAGCTTCCTATTCAAATAATTCTGTTAAAGTGCTTTTCAAAGTAGTGCTCATCAGGCAGGTGGTATTGTGCAGTATATGTAGTACGAGCTCACATTACACATGATTTGTCACTCAAAACAGTAACTGAAGGAAGGTATCTTAGCAAGGCTACTATAAAGCTACTGAGTTTGCCTAAGAAATGCATGTGTTAGTATGTTGTCTGTACAAAATTAGCAGCACTACACAAAACATGACTCTCTCCTTAGTTGGATTGGGACATGCCTTTTTTGGTGATACTTATATTCCATAAATCAATATATGTCATACTTAAACACTATGGCTTAGACTATGCTCTGTTTTCTCATTTAATTGTCTATACGTGGCTAACTCCTCCATGGTTTTCATGCACTCGTCAGTGCTTTGAAATTCTGCCAAACATTCCTTAAAAATTACTTTAAAAAAGGTGGAAAATAAATATCTGAAGCAAAAGTTGAAGAACAAAAAAATCAGGGTATTGAAGTGGAATCCACAGATCACTTCTTGGAGAACACAGCTGTCATATTAACAGTTTTAGGGAGCAACAGCTTTACCGAAGCTGTTAAAATAGCCAAAGCCAGGCTAGAGACAGACAGTATCACTTCTCTTCCCACTTACAACAAAGTCTTTGAATGTCATTTTCCACTGACACCCTGAAAATCCTCTTGTATCAAAAGTCACTATTTATATACTCTTATATATCCATTTAGTAATACAACAGATCTACTTACCTATGCTTCCTTTGTCTATAAAGTCATTTAGTCAGGTTTAGAAAAAGACTGAGAATTTTATTTCTGGAAAGACCCTTTTCCTTGTGTTCCCCACAATTCATGCTTTGAGCCAAATACTACCCTTGAATAACCGCAACAGTCAGCAGCACTGGGAGGAATGGCCAGATACCTGACAGCAGATTTTCACACTCTTATTTTTTGTTGTAAAAAATAAAATGCATATAAAGCATCCAGGAAAGGGGCAGAAGAAGGAAAGGCAGGACAGATATGTTTAAGGGAGTTAAACTGAGTTGCTTCGATGCTAGAATAGGAGATTGGAGAAAACATGCACCTGCCATGTATCTTATCCATTTCACCAAAATGATATTCAAAATCAGGCAATGCTGATATTCTCAGAATTTAAATAATAAATAAAAAGACCTTCCAGCTAAATTAATTATCCCACTACAGTCTTTATATAATGTGCTATTTACAGTGAAATACAAGAAGTATTTCATTCATACCATTACCACAAAGACTATGTGTGATGCAGAACAGCTTTTACACTAGGCGAGGGTATGGAACCTGTAGTCAAAAATAGTAGTAAGTTTTCCCCCACTTACCAGTGCAACAGGTGTTCAACGCAAAACAGTGTTCACTCCTTTTGATCTCAATTCATTTTCTCTAGCAAGCTTGTAACAGAGTATTTTGTCACAGTCATTTTTCTAAGCTCTCACCAGCATAACAGTTTAGGTGAAGGAGAAGCAGTGAGCTGGCGGCAAAGTGGGAATGCAGAGGAATTGGCAAGTGTAGAAAAAGTGGAGAAGCTACAAAAATTTATTTTCCAACAAAATAACTCTCCACAAGCTGTGTAAACTTTTCTTACTAAAACAAATACTCTAAAACACGAAGAGTTTACATTTCCAGTGAAACACTCACAGTAACATTTGCCTGTTTTTACTCTCCTGAAGTCTCAACAAAGAGCCAGCAGATTTATGCTTTCTCAATTACCTGGGTCAGTAAACTCCCTCAATATTCCCTGACTGCAATTTGGATTTTTAAATTAATAGACAGAATGAAGAATCAGAGTTGTTGGGCTTTTGAGTAACCTTTGTTTTCTTCAGTAGGTTCTCACACTTTGCTGCCTGACGTGCACATGCACACCTATGCCCATCCACCACCCACCCACTCACATACACACCACTCTCACGTGTGCTCTATTATTCTGACAACAGAACAAAAATTAAGCTGTTTCGCTTGCAATTTTGTGACCTGTACACAGAAGAATAATTTATAGTGGTAAGTTTGTTATCTTTACCATCAATTTAAAATGCAAAGTTGGGTTTGCAAGGACAGCATAAGGTATAAGAGTTAGACCCTTTATCTCAAGCACTCATTCATATTTACAGGAAGTATAAGCTTTCTGCTACAGAAGAAAAGGTATTTAGATTTAACACTGTTACAGATTTCCTAAACGAGGCTAGTTCCAGTTGCCAGTAATTCAAAAGCAAATCTGCTGACTTGGCATTAGGACTCTAAAACAGTGTGACCAAACTTATATAGTAAGAAGGTGTCTGCAGAAATAACATTTATAAACTGTATATACAGTACACAGTACTAGTACATAGAAAATAGATTCTGACTGTATGATCCCCTGTGTGTAAGGCAAGACTGCATTCTGTCTTCAAATGGAGTCCACCAGAGGAACAAGCAACAGATAGTGGCTCTTAAATCAATATGCAAATTAAGTGCAAACAAATTAAAAATCAGCGCAGACAAAAAGTTTCAGATTTTTTATGTGCTGATTCTGGCTTGCTGAATACATGGGAAGTTATTAAACATCAAATGTACTTTTTTTTTTTTTAAAAAACACCAACAACACCTTGATGGCAACAGATATTGTTCAAGTGGCAGCTACCAAAACAGCTTGAAAAATGGCGTAGTACAACGTCAGGAACTCTGCAGTTGTACTACGCTAATTCATATAGCGCTAACCAAAAAAATAAGTATATGAATATTCTATTTCATGCTATTGCTATGCAAGCAACAGCAGTACAAATCAGCATACAGAAGGATACCATATGTTCTGCAGTGAAGAACCCAAAGATATTTTCAAGGGGCATTGTTACAAGACTTCAAAGAAACACAAGACTGCTGGAGGCAAAAGTTACTGGCGGATGTAAACATCCCTGTTCCATTCTCCTGTGTCATTACGTTTTTTCGATACCACTTCCCCATCCTTGTCACAATATTGGTCCCTTGATTTATGACGACTACGCTGTTTGTTGCATTCATTGTGGTCCTGCTCGCGGTCCCTCTCCTTTGAGCGATGCCTTGATTCTCTATGTCTGTGATCACTGCTCCCATGGGACTCGTCTCTATGATTGTGATCCCTGTGAGAATCATAGTGGTCACCGTGCTCATGTGAGTAGTCCTCCTTTGGCTCTACGTAAGCCGAATCTCTGCTGTCTTGTGTTTCTGAGTCAAAAGTTTCTTGCCTAGAAAGGCCTCTAACACCACTGCGATGGTTGTGGTGTTGGCTTGAGGAAGAGCGATGCTGGGATTTCTTGATGGGTTCAACCCGTGCTTCCTCTTCAATTTGTGAACCACTGCGTTCAGGGACTGAATGGTCATTCCTCTGGTCTCCTTGAGATCCCTGCTATCACAACCAGCAGTAAGTTCACATACACGAAATACACATTTAAAAACTTTCCCCACTATCAAATTCAACTATTAGGAAACCAATAAAATGCAAGAACACAACAATCCACTTTTAGTCTAAACTAGAAAAAAAAAAAAAACCACTAAAATTCAATTGTTACTGAAAATTCAGTATTATAATACAAACGATTCCTTTTGCTCACATCAGGATGGAGGGAAGCACTGCAGTTATCCTGTGACAATTTATTGTCTCTGTGATGTCTCTGTCTACCAGTCAGCAATAATTGCTTGCCACACACCAGACAAAAAGAGAGCACGCAGAAGCAGGACAAACTGCAGAAAAATTAAAGAGGATGTATCATGCCAGGAGAGGACAGGTAGCAGTTGTGAGTTTACAGACACCTGCTTGGAAACAGCCACTATGGAAAATGATTTTAGAGGGCCGAGGAGGTGGATTCCAGCAGAGAACCAAAGTACAAAACCTTGGCCTTTTTAGAATAGCTTTTTTTTTTTTTTTCCTCTTAAAGAACAAAAGCGATTGAATCTGGTATGAAGTTTGTATTATGATACTAACAGTGTCACTGACCTTCTATTTTTCTCAGCAATAATTCTATTTCTTTATGATAATGAAAAATTAAATTTTGACCTTATACTTTTAAGAGCTCAAGAATGCAAACCATTGCCAAGAAAAGCCGGAGGAGAGTGATATTATCACCTATAGTATTTCCTAACACACCACTACTATCAAGACTGAAATAAAAATTACCATGTAATAACAAACCTACTCTTCACCAGCATAATGCTTTGAAATCACTGCAAAACGAACAAGTGACATTATTTAACTCATTTGGGGGTTTCATTACATTAACCTCCTTTTATTCCCAAACCACAGCCAAAGACTTTTCAAGCTTAATTGCAAATTTTTAAGAAATACTTTATGGTGAAATTGAATTCTCCTTCTCACATGAGGTGAAGAACATCAAGACTAAATCACCTCTACTGGAACAAAATTAAAGTAGGCTTTAATAGAGTTATACAGGCATTTGTTTGTGAGACTGTTCTGAAGTTACCACAGTTAGTTTAAAGTTTGCCCTCCTGTGTTCAGAGTTGTCTAAAACTATGGATTGCCTCCAGGGCAGCTCACAGACATATCTTCTTCCTCTCTTTCTGTTTTGTGGAAAGGAGCTAGGGGAGGGAGGAAATTTTGTCCTTCAATCACAGATCCTGGCAGATGGGTTTCCTAGCAACCCAAAAAGTAAAATGACAGAAAATTGGATATGAACAAATATGTATTTTATCAGAAACTTATAAAAAGC
The DNA here is from genome assembly GCA_033439905.1 of Ceryle rudis. Taxonomy (NCBI): domain Eukaryota; kingdom Metazoa; phylum Chordata; class Aves; order Coraciiformes; family Cerylidae; genus Ceryle; species Ceryle rudis. The sequence continues at coordinate 58,093 of JAAGNO010030120.1, read as the reverse complement.
AACATATTTCCAATCAGCAATTTGATACATTCGACAAATATTAATTTTCTAAGAGAACCTTTTGTTCTATGAACTTCCCAGCAACTAGCTGTGTTGCTTCATGTGTTTCTCATTTGAAACAAATGGTATAGATGAGAACAAGGTAACAGAAACAGCGGTTGGTTTTCTTTTTTGTTCTTCTTTTCACGATTCTCAATATGATTCTGATTTGCCAGAAAAGCAATGTAGTAATTGTAAACTTGACTAGATATGTTCAAGGTGAACATAAATAACTTAGTGGGGGTGAATTATAAATGAAATCAAGTGAAAATAATTAAAGAGTCTAAAGCAATACCTGCTTTGGATGTGTAAACACATTTAAATTAGTTCACCACCATGACTGTTTTTAAGGCACATGAACTGGGTACACAGATGAAACCCTTTAATTCTCATACAGTCAAATGCCAAATATGTATATAACTATATATATAATTGTGACTAATAAAATCCATCATTGCTGTGGTTTGGGAACAAATGCAAAATTTGAACCTGTTTAAAACAGAATGCTACTTTTACAAACTCAGATGCATCTTCTCTACTCTGACGAGTACACATGGAGGAGCACAGTGAGTAAATTTAGAACCAATACCTGCAATTCAAAATAGTGTTAGGACTGTTGGGATTTATGGGCAAATTCACTGACAGTAACTTTCCCTAAATATTATAAAGACACCGAGTAGATAATGTTTCAGTCTGGATTAGGGTCTGTCTTTGTGGTTCGTAACCAAATTAGGGCTGCGATTTGGATTAGATTCTGCAGTGCAGGAATTCTATGGCCCAATCTCCTAAATTTTTTAGCCTAAAATGGAGAAAGTTTGACATAAGTCCATTTCATTATTCAGGTTGTAATTTCAAAGAAGTAGAGGTTCCTGGAAAGAAGTTAAGCAGTGTTGAAAGAGGAAAGAGAAATTTGTGTCCACTGAGTCAATTTGGTTTGTTCCTTATTTCCATCCGGTGGTGCCTAACTGCCTGCACCAGATGTACGTAAGGTTGTGTGAGTCTTCTTTTTGGAATCAGCCAAGTATTTCCCTACAAGAGGAAACCTGAGAACAGCTGTCAGGACAGTTGGCACCAACGCTCTCCATCAGACAGAGGGAAAGTGTATGGTCTTCACCAACTTAATTCCAAGCAGTCCCAGGAGGCCTCACACCTTCAAGCACCTCGTGCATGCAATACAGAGAGTCAGCCACATGCTATAAAAATACCGCTCTGGCAGCTGGCAACACAGATCTCTCATTACAGTGTACACCCAGGACTGAAAAGCCGCAAAAAACAATTATGTCTCACGGCAAACGGGTGTTGCATTGGATCCAGGGGAGAATGACTCAAATGCTTTGAAGTGCAGATGTGGCCCCTGAAAGCTAAATGGCTGGTGGCATGGTTTTCCTCTGCAGAGCAGTTCACAAAAATGGAACAGACATAGACTTTAAATTCTCCATATAGAAGGTCTTAACATTATTGAGAGAATGGGTTCAGCCACCGTGAGTAGAAAATAAACCCACTTTATTCCAAGACTGTAACAGGCTCAGGTTTGAGATGTCAGCTGAAACTGTATCACAGGAAAATGAAACAAAAGGAATATGAAAGCTCTATGTTCCATAAGGGAACTCCATTGCTTCTCACTTTTGGATTAGTAGACCTACAAACAAGCTGTGAAAACTGCAAATACATGCTGATTTTTAGTCCTTAACAGAGAAATCTGTTAATCTGTAAGGAGATAGCACAACACTCAGAAAAGTGTTATTAGAACTCTGTATAGTTCCTCCAGAGAATGTGGTTAATAAAATGAGTATGTGAACTATAAATCCACACCAAAAAGGCATAAAAAAGCTTGAGAAAAAATAATAAACACATCTACAAAGCAAAGAAAGTTTGTGTAGCAAGCCTGCACACAACAATATTGAATTTCATACTCAGAAATTCTTCCAGCTCACAATTTATTCAGGGAGTTTCAGCTCTGAGGACAGAAAAAAAGGCAGAAATGAGCTATAGCTTACAGTCTTTTTTCCTGCAACTGCTTTTGAAATCAAGAGAAAGTGGCTGAAGCAAATTTTTCTTGTTAAAGAACAAACCTGTCCTGTCTGTGGTCTTCTATTGGAAAATAAAGTCTTTGACACAAAAAACTGTTTTGCAAGACTATAAAAACAAAAAAGCAAAATTTCACCATTTTAATTTGGGTGCAGATATACGTTTTTCCTTTGATTTTCAAAGAGTAGGCATTTTTCTTATCCAAAGTTATGAACTCTGACATATGTATGTAACTTATGGGCATACATGGAACATAGGTGCAAATTTAGATGTAGTAAGCCGTTATTTAAGCTGAGACAGATGTATTTTAACCCCCACTGTGATCTTCTCAGCCTCAAGGTAACACTTGCTATTTTTAATGAAGTAGCATCTTTAAAGACCTCATTTCATGCCACGCAACACATACATACAGAAAGGAGAGGATCTTATGCTGAAAACCTTACTACAATTACCCAAACCAAAAGTTGAAGGATAAAAGTAGGGACATAATACACCCAGAGTTAACAGGCAGGTGATTGCAGAGGTGGGACTAAAGCCTGTTTTTCCCAGCTTGCTAGGCAGTACTCTCACTTTTCAGAACATACAGCTTCTTGAGGTCTCTCTGCACAATGTGCAGCAGGCTTTACATAAGAGTTCAGCTTGAAGAAAGTAGATACTTTTCACAGCAATAGCCAATGAATAAAAGAACAAAGGAAACATTGGAAGGGGCAATTTGACCTTGAGACTGCACTAATACAGTCAGCCATTCTCAACTTCTACAGCTCTATAGCCTGTGGGAAAACAGGAACAGATTCCCTCCAACGTTTGTTGCTCTGCACATAACCCAATTTATCACGCAGGGCCTCTGGGACTGGGATTTGCCTATTAGCAATAGTGTGTCCATCAGTCAGAGGGTTACCAGAGGCTGTAAACGTGCACAGTATTAGCCCAGTTTTATTCCTCTGATTGGATTACATGAGGCCAGCTATATAAACGCTTGTGGCTGGTACATGTATTACTGGCACAGTAGTTTCCTGAGCACAATAAAATCTTCAGTATTCCACTTCACATTACCATATGTTCTCAGTCAGGCTGGCTTAGTCCTTGGAATCAAAAACAGCCCCCTAGTCAATATGCAAACACGTGCTATTGTGAATACAACAGCAGCAACAATAATGTGCCAGTATTTGTCTTTTATACTGAAAAAGGGTGAATATCTACTGAAACATCTCTTACTCCATCAACAACAGTAAGTACGTACTAGACTGTGCTAGACTCATGCAGACTATCACTGAGATTTGGAAGAGGAAGAAGTTGATAGAAAAAAAAAAAAAAAGAAGAGATGGCATAAAAACTGTACCTGTAAATTAATATTTGGACCTGGGCTAATAGGAAGAGTGGCCGTTGCAAGTGTGCGAGTGAGAAGCTGGTTAGGAGGATTGCTGCTAGGTGGATGTGTGGCCTTCCAGTAGGCTTCCAGATAGTCAGCAAGGTGCTCACAAGCATCTTCAAGCTGGTTCTCATCAAGGATTACATCAAACATTTCCTGATAAAGGAAAGATTTTAGTGAGAATAAGCACCAGCTGAAGAGATATCAGGTAGAGACACTGATGATCACACTTCCCATTCATCAAAAATAAATGACATTTCTAATATTTGTATTAAGATATTTCACCCTTTTAGGTTGGGTTTTGTCGTTTTGGTTTTTTAATGCAATCGATACAAAACCCACCAATCCTAACTAGCACTAATGGCACACTTGCTAGTCTTTGTGACTTCCCCTCAGTAATGCACCAACAGCCAATGAAGAAAGGAAGACACAGCCTGAACACATCTTAGAACTCACTCAAATATCCAGAAAGAAAGGTTAGATGTTGAGGTTTTAGGCTGCTGGAACGAAATGGAATAGCAAGAAAAGGGATTCACTTCCCATATACAAAATAACTAAGAGAAAACTAAGACAAACTAAGACCAGTAGCTAATAACAATAAGAAATAGTAATACAGATCATCTGGCTTTGAAGTGTCGTACAAATACTAGGTAAGAGATTAGTCACATGGTCTAACTTTAGGCATCTCAAGTTAGGAGGTAAGTTCCCTTCATTCCCTCCCTGGTCAGGGAGACAGAATTCCTCCTGAAGGCAGCTTTGAGAGGCTACTTAAGTCTCTAGCATTCTTCATTGACTTCCTGGGGACCTGAGGAAAACAGTCTCAACTGAGATGCTTAAACTTAAATGATGGAAACATTCCTCTCACTTGGCTGTGTAACTGTGGCAAATTCCCCTATGTGCAACTGAACTGAACTTTCATCTTTTGGTTTCTTACCCATACTCTTTACAATTCAGTATGCAGGTAATAAAGCTTGCTATGTTTAAAACACAGCTGGGGTCTCATCACTGCCACTTTGGAAGTGGAAACTGAGAGAATTTGCTCCACTACACGTCAACAGAAGACGTGCAGAGCTCTCAGCTATACGGTACCTCCACAGCTCTCTGCCAAAATTGTGAACAAGAACACCAGCAGTGATGGGCTGTGACAATATAGGCCCCAGGGGAACTACCCAAACCACCAGCCTTACCCTAACCTGCCAGAGATAAAGCACAGTCACTAAGAGGGTTCTTTTTTAGACCAATAACCCTAAAAGAATTATCAAATACAAGAAATACTCCGTTTGTTCAAGTGGTGAATGTATTCAGCGCATGTTGTAATAACTGCTTGTGACTAGAACTTTTTCCCTGCACCCATGTGCAGAGCCTGGAGACTTCATGAGGCATTCTGCAGAAAAGCAATAGTGAAATATGGCCAGAAGAGGGCAAACACTCCCAGAAATTACATAATTAACCTCGTGCTTGAAGAGAAAGGCACCTTTCAAAGATGAGACATAATTTAACAGTAACTCACGGGAGGACACTGTGCCAGTTTATCAGCTGCCACCATCTGAACATTAAGGTGTTTGGCCTGAGATTTCCCTCGAGATTTTATTAACCTCTGTAAAACCTGTGAAAAATAAGGCATTATTAAAACTGAGCAGGTTTGATTTAATGTACATATATAACCACTTGAAATGTTTACATTTTTAACTGTCCACTTGAACAAATCAAATTCTTCATTTGCTGGCCTCAGGAGTACCTCCCAGCCTCGGGAGCATTTCCCACGCTGTTTGCAACCAGAATAAGCTGATTTTCATTTAATTCCCAACATCTCCATTCTTATTATGAGCACTAAAAGGTTACCCTCCTATTTTCCTGTGCTGCTTCTGGATTTGTTTGTTTCTAAGTTGAAATGCTTTTACTGGTCTCCTGAATTCTCTTCCCATAATCCATTCTTCTCTTTCAGATGCCTCTTCACAAGGTCAGTGCAGGTTTTTTCACAGAATGAAAAGTACATTACCAGGAGATGTTAAAGTTTACCAATCACTGATACTCATTATGTGAAAAATCTTTCTTTCCTTTCTGTATGATTTTGATTTATGAAACTGCCAGCATTATTTATGTGATTGATACTAGAAGTGCAATTCCAAATTAAAAAAAAAAAAAAAAAATCATTGGAGCTACATAAAACATCTTTTCCAAAATGGGTTTTGGTAACACCAGAGCTAACATACTTTCTTGATTAGTAGTATTTCACCACTCAAAGGGAAGCAATAACAACATAGAGCTCTGGAATTTAATGAGGACACGTGGTTATCTGCATTTTAAAAAAAAAAAAAAAAAGAAAAGAAAAAAAATCCCAAACTTAAACAGCATGAGTATCAGTAAAATATTTACCTTAGGAGAAGAAATCTTTACATATACTATAATGGGAGCCAGAGAGGTTTTACTTAGTTGAGCCGGGTGGTTAATGGTATCAGCATCAAGCACCACCAACTGCAGTGTCCTTGCTAATTCAAAAATCCGTTCAATTTCACTTTGAACTTCAGCTGCAGGTAAGTAGAAAATCAGAGTTATGAAAATATTAAAAGGCAATTAGTTTTAAGAGATGTAAAAATGTCATAGACTGGTGTGTTGCTCCTCAGCAGGTTGGCAGGAGTTGTTAGCCTTATATGCCCCTGGAATGCTAGGGAAATAAATGCAACATTAACGAGAGCATTTTGCCCTCTGTCTGTTGCCCTTGCAGGCAGCACTGCCTGCCCATCTCTCCACCACCTCTTCCTGCAATCCCTGCCTGGAGAGATGCTTTCTTGTAAGACCCCAGTCCATGAACACAAGAAAAAGACGTAAAAAACACTTGATGCATCACATGGTGCAGATACATCACATCTTACTATGCCATTAATTCCCTACATGCAAATAAATTCAGCTCAGACTTTAATCTCATGTAGTAATCAACTTGATCAAACTGGAGTGCCTGAGATAGGCATTATGATGTACTGAGGTACCTATATTAGCAGACACTCCTGTTTTTCCATTTACTTCAACTTACCCAAGCTCTGGTAAACAATTTCCTTCCTATATTGGCCTTAATATGGTACCATATTACAATTTTATTACTCTGCGTAAACCATATTTAAAAAAAAAAAAAAACAAAAAAAAAAAACCATATTTCAATAACCCAATCTTATGGTATCCTCCTCACAATGCTGGGAGTTCTGGAAAGGTGATTTTCCAGGTAAAAAACATCTGGTTTTCTGGTAACTCAACGCTTCCGGCTACTTGACACACTGCCTGATTGGCATTAGTTTCCAGGGCAAACCTCTCCAAGATAGATGGACTGGATCTGCTTTCACAACTGATGTATAAACTGCGTTCATTCACAAATGAAACAAAGCTACATTTTATAACAGCAAAATCATCCTTGAAATGGAATTGTTTTCCTGCTCAAATCTTGCTATAGGCTGACCTCACAGAGAAACTGCAGAGGTTTGGTGATTTGTGCAGATCTATAAAGAAAGTTATAAAGTTAGGCAAGATTGTAATTCATACAGGTTTCACTTTAAAGGTTGTACACACTGAATGAACCAAAACTAGATTAGATATCTAGCCCATTCAAAATAAATAGTAGAACAACTAACAGAAACTTATTAGAGAGTTTCTTGAAATTAGCCTATCAGCACTTTATCTATTATGCTGGCACAAGCATTACATTTGCTTGACAACACAGTCTATCTGATCTGGCTAGAGAGAGTTTTCTATAGCAAATGGTCTCTTTCAAGAGGTGTGAAGACATTGATTTTTTGTTATCTTTGAATAGCAACTGAATAAAATACATACCCTGATAAGGTTGGAAAATTTCCAAAAGAGAGCAAATCATCCCAGCAAGTTTCCATTTAGCTCAGTCTTTTGCTTCCAAATCAACAGGTGACTACTAGGATCATTTTATACATGAAATAACATCCTTAATTGTCACCAGAAAAATCTATGTATGATGCTCTCTATTGGAGAGGCTTGACATTGATTTACATCTACTACACATCACCTCCATCTGCTTGTAGTTACTTCTGATTTGGGCTGAATACATGCCAATCAGCAGAGGACATTGTGAGATGTGCGTGGCGTGCTAGTACAGCAAGCATTGCTGAGTGCTTTCTGCTTGTTGATCAAAGAACTGTGGCCTGCCTGCTACCTGAACTGCATTTCTGAAGACAGAACTTCTGATGGTTCTTGGCACATTCACCACTACATTTTCTGCAACTTTACTGCATGGTGATACTGTTGGAATGACTGGATACCATTGTCTCAACAGTTTAGTAGAAGACAGTCCATCCCTAATTTAAGTCCAAACAACAAAGAATAAACATATCAGAGACGATTTGTCATGCTGTTCTGACAATGAGTTTGGATTGCTTTCCTGCAATTTCAAACCAGGCTCAACATTTCAGCCAGTATAGCAATACCAGTTAATGTAAAATCTTAAGATCATTCCAGACTGCTAAAAACCCTTGCTCAAGACAATTCATAACCAGCAAAATCTGTATTTTTGCCAGTGTGTCATAATTTTGTCTGGGGAAGCAGTATTTGCTACACTGCTAGAAGCACTTTTCTGTCAGTATACAGCACATCTCTGTGAACTGGATTTCCTGCTATACTTTTCAAAACAATCCTTTGCCAAGGCACAGTATGCCTCAGGGTTATCTTCTATTATGAAGCATACCCAGGGCAATAATTGCAGGTAACTATAGTCCTATGAGCCAATAGTTTCCACCTGAGTGTAAAGATGGAGTGCTATCTTTTCCATCAATTAAAAAGTGTTTCAGTATTTATTTTTCTTAACTTGGGTATAGGAGTTCAAGGGACCACACTACATAGCTGATGACCTGTGTTGTGCTTCTTCATTTCCCATCAAGGACAGAAGGAAAAAAATACCACAAATATTGATGAAGAGGTCCCGATCTCCTGTCCTTTAGCATACTTCAGCTTCTGGAAAAGCCTGCATTTTGCTTGAAATCATCTTGTATTCTAATTTTTCACTGCACATAAGATTGTTGCAATTACTTAAATAATAGTGGCTTCTCTTTCTAGGTGACAAAGGCTTTACCTACTGCTGCAGCTTTGGGTTTCATTTTTCTTTAGCAACAACTCTCAAAAAACAAAATTCTATACCCATAAAAATTTCTTCCCAAGAAGACATTCAATACAAATTTTCTCTCAGACTTTTGCCCAAAGTAAGCAAACAACCCTAAATGTCATGTGGGGATAGCAACACAAATGTCACCAGTAGTTAAAATAGGGATCTGAGATCAATGACAATGTGGTATCTTCAAAACAGCACAGTAATAGCTTAGCAATCTTGCCACCTCCGTGAATATCATCTATTTATAATACTGTCCCTTCTGATGTACTGGAGAGGCATAACGGTGAAGCTGTAACAGATAACTCCAATAAATTATATTTGCCAATCATAATGAGAGGCATAAACATAATTAGATCTACTGTGACAATCATCATGAAATGTTGGCAGCCCAGCTAAAACACTCAAAACCAGAAATAAGCTATCAAATTTTAAAGTGACCTTACAATCTATTTGATATGGCTTCCTTGCTTATCAGAAAGGGAACATATTTTAAATGCCAGGAGCACTTGACTATTTATTCCATACAATAGTGGGTCAGCTCTGAGAAACAAGAAGTACGTATCTCCCAGCCAACTTTACATATTGCACATTTAAACTAACTCCCCTATATTAATTGCAAATATCTCTACTGTACCCTAAAATGAATAGAAATTCAGGGCAAGGAAAGTACAAGTAAATGGCTTATCCCATTACGGGGGCAGACAATTATTCTTTACACCACTTGGACCTCACAAGTAAACTTCAAGCAAAAATCTTTAACAGTCCATTACTATAATCTCACCTACAGTAAAGACACAGCAACACTACATGGCATCTAGATCAATTCAGTTATAATAAGATGAAATATGGTGGAATTTAGTGTCACTTATACAATGGCATGGTAAAAAAACCATTCTTTACACAGTTGGAGAAACACAACCCTTCTTCAAACCTGGGCAACTGGGAGGCATGGGGACACCCAGCTTGACAGAGCAGTGGCTACATCAGCACTAGCTTTCAGGAAGACCCTGATGAGATTGCAGTTTTATGGTGGGGATGCAATAGAAAATGGCCATGCTTCTGGCATGCGAAGGCCAAATTAGAACCAGAAAACACTGTTTATACGCAGCAAAGATAGTTCCATCTTCGGCAGGAACAATGAAGTTCATATACTGTCAACTGAGTACAGTATGACTTAAAACATCCTATTCTGTTTGACCTTCTTTACTTGTCTATGGTATGGGTGGCACTGTTTTGTTCATAGAAACAAACTTGTAAATTATTACTTGGATTGCAACAGCCCCAGAGACAAAGTATTCTATTTTTCTAAACAGAGTTCCCAGTATTATAAACATATAGCACAAGAACAACATACCTATATCAATGCATGTCATATAAAATGATTAGCAATACCTTGCACAAATGGCTTTCAAATAATTTTATAAAGACATCAGTAGCCATGATTTTTCTTATGCTAATTCTTTTACACAAGCACACTTAAAATAATTAATCACTCAAGTACATGAAAATAATTAAAGAAACTAGAAGTTTAAGGCAGCCTCAGGAATTTCACAAAGGCAAGGGAAACAGATGTGCTATATATCCCTAGCGCCTTAAAAGCACATAGAAAGCATTGCACAAAAAAACCCCGCTGAGAAACGGATGTCACATCTGAAATCTGAGAAAATGAAAAAAGAAAACCAAAAGGAAGTGACTACTTTACAGTTGTGCTCACACGTGGCTTGATTAAGAAGTAAATCATGAGCTTGACTGACAGAATTCAAATTTTAAATTTTGATTTGTATGTGTGTGTATTCACATGCTTATATTACGGGCAAAATCATCAGAAGTGTCTACATTAGCTACTGCACTAATCACAGTGCGGGTACTTGGCCACAGCAGGCTATCCCAGACTACATGAGATGCCTCTGCTCGCTGTATACAAAGTGGAGAGCCCAAGATGCTAGTGAGGGTGATCCAGAAAGGTACAGATGTGTGAGCAGTCTGGAGCAAGCCAGTAAGAGACCTCACATGTATGCGAGTGCTTGGCTTCTTTCTTCTAGGGTGTGAGAAGCAGCTGAGGGAAATGGGGTTGTTTAGCCTCGGAAAAAAAAAAAGGAGGCAAAGGGGAGACATTCTCACTTGCTACAACTACCTGAAAAGAGGTTGTAGTGAGGTAGGAGATGGTCTCCCAAGTAACAGGAGACAGGACAAGATGAAATGGCCTCAAGTTGCACCAGGGGCTGTTTAGATTGGACATTAGGAAAAATTTCTTCACAGAAAGGGTTGTTAAGCACTGGCACAGGCTGCCCAGGGAAGTGGCTGAGACGCCATCCCTGGAGGTATTTAAAGGACATGTAAATGTGGCAGTTAGAGACATGGTTTAGTGGTGAACTTGCCAGTGCTAAGTTAACAATAGGACTCGATGTTTTTAAAGGTCTTTACCAACCTAAACGATTTCATGATTCTCGTCTTCTCCTTGCCTCCTCTCAAGCAGCAAGATTGGTCTGGGTAGGCAGGGAGCTAAGCTTAGGGTCATGCTGGCTCCATCCCTTCCCCAGCCAGGGAGGTTAAACCCTGTGTTTTCCAAGGCAGGATTAGGTGTCCCACCCCAAACCAGTGGCAACGCTGGGGAGCAAAAGCTTCTGTAACTCTCCTCTCTAGCACCACCCTCTCAGAAGATAAAAGCCTTCCATGGGAACATAAGCAAATTAGAGGAAATAAATACTCTAGCTTAGTCCTCAGTCAAGGAGTCAGAAGTTATCTGGATTACAGGTGTTTTAATCAAATTTCTACCATAAATGTAGCTTTGTGTACTTCTATTTCCCTGGTCTCAACCAAATCCCTTAGCTTCTAGATTGTTACATAAAAAGAGGAGGGTGGGAGTGGGAGGATGACAATATTTTCCAGGGAAAGTGGCTGCATGTGTTACTCATGCCTAACAGATGGGGCTCCTGTGAGGGATAAGGCAGAAAGAAGAGCATGTCTGCTGCTCTGCCTGGCGCTCCTGTCTGGGCTGTGCTGAAGGAGAGCTGTGGGGTAAGGTGGTGCAGGAAAACAGGGTTTTCCTCTTTCTGACTGTTGAGGCTCGGTTTAGACATAATTCACATGGCCTTGAATACGCACACACGTTCAAGGGGTATTTACAGATACAATGTAATGTTTGGAAACCTCAACATAACCAAGATCTATTTATAACAGACTAATGTGTCCTGAAATGCAATACTGTAATTAGGTGAAAAAATGTGAAAAAAAACAGATAGTGTAATTTAAAAAATACTAAACAGAGCATGGAAATATCTACTTTCTCCTCTATTTCTCCAGGCTAGCAGAACAATAGCACTCATGGAATGATGCTTCTTATGCCAGGTTTAGACTGGAGGTGAATTTTAAAGGCCTATGAATAGAAAAAGCTTGAAATCAGTGGATTGCAGCAGCAACACAAGTGGATGAGCACTGCCCATGCTCCCCTGGGCTCCCTCTCAGCTGCACCAAGACCACTATGTCAGGTAGAACTGCAGCAGCTCCAGAAGGTCCTGTGCAGCAGCACAGCACTGCTCCCATCATTAGGCTCCCTTACACTCTGTTAGCGAGTAATTGGGATATTAAGACTGGGTAAAGAAGCAGTTTAATGTTTATTTTGCCCAGCGGACTGAGCATCTCTGCATAGTTCAGAAAGGCTATCATTGTGTCAGGCTGGCACTAACTTGGATATTTCTACACCATGGCTCATTACTCAGTGTAGTGCTACAGGCTTTTACAGCACTGGCCCATACATAGATATTAAGTAAGTGTACCCTCGGTATGTTGTTTATTCACAACAAACATAAATAAAAATGCTCAGACTCTTACGGCAAGGATGTGGAACTCTATTGCTGGCTCTTCAACCCCTCCTGCTGATGGTGTGCCACTTGCAAAGAATTTGCATATTCACTGAGGGGGAGAGATGCTGATTCTGTAGCCTGATGTTTAGAGTGGGAGGTAAAACACATGGGATTCAAGGGAAAATTTAATTATTATGCAAAGTGCATAAGATTCAGCAGGACCAACTGACAACCATCATAAAGACGATCATAGCCCTGTCATGGCGACAGAAGTTATGAAGTCATGCCTCTGTTAGTACAGAACAGAAATGAACTCAGATTTCATTGCACTCTGGTTAAACAAATTCTATCCAAGGCTAAGGGTTTAAAAAGGACACAGGTACCAACTTCTCATTAGTTTCATGAGCCTAGGAGAAAGAAAAAATAGTGGATGAGTTCAACCTACAGGTGTGAATAGTTTTAAGGAAGCAACCTGTATTCTTAAGCAAACAGTGAACTTGCTAAAAGTATTTCCTTCACCCGTTGAGGTATCTTATCCGTACCCTTAAAAAAATATACTATAACACTACTATATTACTTTGTCTCTAGAACATTTTGTTTCAATATCGTTATCAATCATACATACTTCAGTGCAGTATCATGAGAAAATAGTGACCTGTTGCTGAGAGCTATCTCTAATTTACAGAAATCAGTAATTATGTACATGTATCAGTAATTATATACACAAATCAGTAATTATATACACAAATCAGTAATTATGTACTCCCTCCCCATCCCGTATATCATTGGAAGAGCTCAGAAAAATGTCACTAAAATACTCTGATGATATTGTATAAAAAACTTCTTTGTAAGTTACAATATTGGAAAGTTAGTACCAAACTTCTAAGGCAGAACTACCTAGAGATTTCATTAGAGAGATTCTGTTAACAAAATCAAGGCTAGCCCAGCAGGATAAAAGCGCCTTTTGAGACATGTAAGGCTGATAAATTGTAACAGGTTCAGGATCTTCATGCTACTCTTTCCACATCTCTGTGCAAAACAAAGTGTAGCCACATCCTCATGATGACCCAAAAGCTCTTGGCTGCTATATTAGAGCATTCTGGTTCAAGGAAGCTTTGGGTTTTAGCAGATTACTTTACCATATCATGGGTTTAATGCCTACAAGTCAGAGTTCTGGATATCTGCCCCAGCTAAGTAAAGACAAAATTATAGAAGGACAATCAAGATTTTCCATAACACACCAAACACCTTTTTTCATCTCTTTGAACTATATTAGAACCTTGAGAGTTTGGAATGGAAATACACTCCTGTTTAAATCCCAATGTTGCATTCCTGTTCTAGGGCCTCTGTAAATAGGAAAGGATTTTTATAAGGCTTAGCTAGCAATCTTTCAGTTTATTTTTAATTTATTGTTGGGGACGCATATACTTGAAGCTTATCATATACAACAACTGTCAATAAATTATCAAACATGGAGAACACATAATAACATTATGTGTGTATATATGTATATATACACACATAATATATGTATATATATATAAAATTAATTACCATAGTTGCAACCATTCAACTGGCTTTTCACAGAGATATCAAGATGATAAAAATAGAAGGCTGAAATATGCACTGATAATCCACTATTATGTATTTCATCAAGCATTTGTTTTATTTTTCAAGAGACAAAACTCTGTGATATCAATCTAATGATGTGAATGGGAGCTCTATGTATTTTCTAGAGACAACTTTTCAAAGGTAGGCACTCAATTGCACATGCAAATTGTGTGCATGTAATGCCTGACAGGTGTCTATATATGCACATAGAAAGCAAATAAACAGATTCCTAGCCATTTCACTGCAATCAATTTACCATATACACAATGACATATTTTACACCAGCATTCGCATGTCTGTGTTACAGTAGGCAGATTAGGTGCACACGCATTAGAAATTTACAGTGAAAAACCTAATCTTTAGCATTTATTTATCAATCTCAACTTCATTTTTAGAATTATTTGAAAACAAGCGAGGAAAATCAGCAAGATTTTCTGAAAGAAATACTTGGCAACACAGTTCAGGATTAGCTTTTGTCTATCAGTGAGCCAGTTACGAGAAACACACAGTGGTTTTGTGAGCTACAATAAAGCACTGAACACAAAACAGCAGGAAAAGTAATTTGCAAGCTTATATACATACCCAAAACATCTGGAAAGGGAGAGCATTAATGAAGCAAAGAATGGAAAAAGCCAAGACAATCAGGTTCTTGTACAAAGCATACAGCATGAGGTAAGGTTCTAACAAGCGTAACATAGAAACAACAAGAAAAAGGTTTGGGTCCTTTTGACAAAGAAATGCAGCAAAAGCCCAAAGCTAGTTCAGCAGTTTCTGCAAATGGCATGTGTACATACAGAAATTTAACTAAGCCAGTTGGGACTGATTTTCAGGTGAATGAGATTCAACTATGTACTGTACCATGGAGAGAAAAGTCTTTTCATAATTACAGGTTTCTTCTAGGCTTTTAAAGAAATAAATGTATCAATTGCCCTTTCCTTACACTTAGTTCTAGTATTTCACATCTTAAACATGTAACAGTATTGACAAGCAAACGCTTCTCTTTATATACAGAACAAGCTTTCAAATAGGAGAGGAGTAAGACTGTACTGCCCTCCTAAATCTTTATGAGTCAGATGCTATTTTTATAAAATTCCTGGACACATTAATTGTACACTAGAATACTCGGTGGTAACATTGTCTTCCAACAATTCAAATCCCAAGTCTGTTTTTAACTGATTCCTTTACAGAAGAAAACTTTCAGTCAATAGGTGTGTGTAGCATTAAGCCCACTGAGACTTCCCTATAATCCTGTAAATCCAGTTCCTCATGGCAATTCCTACTCTTGATCATCACACTGTTTGTCTGTATCTCCTCAAAATTAATTCTGGGTTATCTATTGTTAGTCCCAAATAATGCTGCTCACTCCACTATTTGCTGTGCTATGCACAATTCTGAACAATATGCACAATACTGCAAACCTATATTGGGTCATAAGAGTTGTTCTCAAAAAAAAGGTCATTTGTTTCCCAGAAAAAAAAGTATTTGCTTATTAATATATCAAGCACATTACCTTTTTACCATATTAACTCATTGACAGAACACTTATTAAAATAATATTGACATAAAACCCAATGATATATTTTTCAAAAGTTTAAGAAATAGCCTTCTCTGCTGCAGTCAGAACTGCTGCTCACAAACGTGAGCATAACTGAGGGATAAATTAGTAACTTGACTGCCAAGCTGCATGAGGTACCGCTACAGAAAGGTGGGTGAGTAAAGGAATAGCTTCCCACTGAACCTGGAAGAGGAGGAAGGACTTAGATTAACGTAAAACACTTCTGGGGAGCTGTGTCTGCTATAAGAAAAAGCTTTTTTAAATGATATTAAATATAAAAATAAACACAGGGGTCTCAGTCCACATGCCACTGACTGTTCAAGGAGGAGACAGACAGCAACTCATCTCCCCAGTGTCCCACAGATGTGAAGCCAGGAGACCCATTCAGAACAAAACAAATCAAACCAAAGCAAATCCCGTTTTTCATTAATAAGATCAGATTTTATTGCAATGAACACCATTTTCAAATACCTACACCAACAAAGCCATTGTAGATAGTCTGAAAAAAAAAACCAAAAAAAAACCCCCAACAAAACCCCAAAACAAACCAAAACAAACAAACAAACAAAAAAAAAACCCAAAAAAACCACAAAAACAGAAAAAAAAAAAAAGGAAAAAATTTAGTGTTTGATGAAATTCTGTGTGGTTGTGGTTTTGATTTTTTTTTGTTGTTGTTGTTTGTGGGTTGGGTTTTTTTTGTGTGTTTTTTTTTTTTTCAGTGATTTGGAGAAAAGGCCCTATTGTTGTTCTTTTATACAAGGGAAATTGTAGGTAGAGAAAGAATTCACTTCCTAGGACCCCTCAGCAGACCAACAGCAGGTACTAGAAAAGAGCTAATGTAACCCAAGGCCCAAACTAATGATTCATCTGACTGAAAATTTTTTTAGGAGAGAATATAATCATTAGCTTTACTGCCAAATAAAGTAGGAAATGCCAAGATAGCTTTCTTAAACCTTTTGTAGTCTATAATATAAGACAGCATTTTCAGGAACATATAATAAAGTTGTTTCTGTAAGGCTGCTGTCTAAATTAGCTCACAACTCCATATGCTGTCAATTGATAAGCAGCTATTGAATCATTTACTTTCTCTTCATTGTCAAGTATGTGTTTCAAATCTCATTTAGAGCACATTGTTCTACTCTTTTCCTGAGAACAGAAAGAATAACTTGAGGGCTATTATATGAAACTTACTATGGTGGTACTTCACTGATGCAGTAAAATCATTTTTCAGTTTGAAACATCCTGGTTAGGTGAAAAGCTGGAATTATTTGTATTTTCCTGATAGAAAAATGAATTACAAAGAATAATCACAGCTTATCACTAACTTGGCGAGGAGGGGTCAGGGCTGAATTTCAGAAATGTAGTTTTCAATTCTTCAGATTATTTGTGCTATTACCATAGTACAAATTCAGACTAGAAAAATGGAAGCCATCCTACAGGAAATCCTGATCAGAATGTAACCTTGAAGCTTCTTGTAGAAGTCAGTACTAAGACTTAGGACATTCCCGATGATGCTCTGTACTACTGGGAAAAATTCTTGGAGCTAGGCTGGGAATGAAAAGAATAGCTCCCTAGCTGAATGTCTACATAGAGGAGACCCTAAAATCTTTTGGGGAATTGGGAGCCATACGGTTGGTATTTCACAAGGCACCCTACAGCAGCTCCAGTGGTCCATAAAGTACTACCTGGCTTCCATCTGCATTTTCCAAATCAGTGCATTACCACACAATGTGATGATTTTGATGACAAACATTATTGTTTGACAGTCTGAACCTTAGTTTCAGCCATAATACTTAGTACTTCCACAAGTCATGCTTGAGGCATGCAGAAAACACTGAAAAAAACATCCATCCTTATAAAGCATTTAAATAACCAGTTAAATACAATATAGAATTCTTTGTTGGAAGCAGCAAACAGCCACTACTGCACCAGGCTCTGCAGTTCATTCAGTAAAAAGAGAGTCTCCCTTTCTGCCCCTCAGCTCTGTACCTCACCTCTTGACCTCGTGAGCCAGGTCTGCTGTCGGTGGAGTGGGAGGCAGCACGGCAGGGCCTGGCAGGATGGGGAGCAAGAGGATGCCCCTTCTCTGTGCATCCATCCTCTGCTGGTACTGACCCCAGCTCCAGGCACAGCATGCTCTGCACTACCTTGGTGAGCTTTACAGCATGCCACCTCTGGCACCCAGCTCTCAAGTGATGTTAAGGGGCCCTGAGTGAGGTATGCAGGCTGCTGGGATACAGAAGAGGGGATCATGACTGCAGTGCTGCTGATTACAGGCTATCAGGTAACAGCAGACTCCCCTCTCCCACTGAGGCTGTCCCTTTTTTTAACAGAGAATAGGTATCTGCTGAACAAAGACAGATCAGTGCTTAGTACTTAAGACTGAAATTCAGATCCCTGTTCCAAACTAGACACAGAAGAAGACTGACTCTGTTTGCCCTTGTTTTAGTTACTGGGGTATGAGTTCCTTGGTGGGTAGAAGATGGGTGATGAAGGAGTTTCCTCTTTATGATCAGGAATTCAATCTTGGATCCAAGAATTTTTTTCTGTTAAAACTGATTGATTTACTGCCACAAAAAGTTCTGGTCAAATCACTGTTTCCTGTCCTGGTCCTCTCAATTTTAAATTTTAAATGTCCCATTAGAATTTTAGAGAACTTCATTTGCTTTCCTAAAGTTTTTTGCCTCATACATTGTACAAGTTTCATAGCAAGAAAACTAGCCATTTACTGAGCAGTTACAATTCCCCACATTAGTTTGTACATTTTTTCTAAAAACAAACAAACAAACAAACCCACAAAAAACCAAACAAACCAAAAAACTAAGGCACAGGACTGGTGGAAAAGTAGTCTGCAAACATGTAACCAAAACTGAATCACAGCATACAGAACCGAAAGATACTAAGGTGTTGCACAGCTAACCTTTACACTATCACTTCCTAACCTTTATTTTGCACAGTATGAATTTGTAAACCTAATAATATTATTTTAATAGCATTTTTGGTTGACTTTAGAAATTTCATCACACAAACTGAAAAACAGAAATTCCGCTATATGGTCTGATACGCTGATTTCTACCTTGAGGTACATTACAGGTAAGCAAGGGAACAGAATGTACCACTCCTTTTATTTTCATTCTTTTGCCTTGCACAAAAGTTTTCCCATTGCCTTACAAAGGCAGTTCCCTTTTCTGATTCCAGATATTTATCTCAGTTTTCCTCCCAACCCACTACTATATTGTTTCCCTCCATGACTTCCTTCCTGGCTGAATTTTGTCCTCCCCTAATTTACTCTATGTTTGGAGCACAGACCCTAGAGGTACTTCATCAGTGGATTCAACTACCTCAGATCCTACTCTGGAACTCCAACCTTTTCCATAATGGATTTTCACTACTTGTCTTTCTCCCTTAGCCCACTTTTTTCTGTTTAGTCTAAGGACACCTTGGGATGACAAATTCCAGTGTACTCCACCTGTACTGTAGATGTGACAGTTACATTTTCCAGCTAAGCTTGTTTTTTCTTTCTGGCTAATAAATGTTTAATTACTTATACAACTGGACAAGCTTCAATACAGGAAGACTCATGTAAAATGACAGATATATATGTTATGAATCTAGCCATATAGGGTTTTTTTAAACAGTCTCTTTTCCATCCTTCATTTTTTGTATCAACCTCATCATTAGTTTAAACTGTTGCAGAACTCACAAAATGTGTACTTCCATTATCTTTTTCAGATCTAACATCAGTAGCTTTCACTGTAGTCTTATAAAAGATAATGCATATTATTAATAATATCCATATAATTTCAGGTATTCTGAAACTGTCATTTCTACTGCACCAAAAGAACATTTTTTAGATTTTATTTACCTTATGGATGGCTACTTCCCCCCACTGAGGCAAACAGCAAAACATGAAAACTGAACATAAGCAGGGTAAACCAAAATCAGCACTACATGAAGTTTATCTGGTAGCAATTTTAAAATTATTTCAAGTGCCAGGATTTCTGAATGAGGGGAATCATGATTTTCTCACAGCAGAGAGAAGGCTATTTTTAGCTTAGATAAATTAACTGAGAACAGCATACTTTACAGCCAATTTGTAGAGACAGCATCATTACAGGTACTTACCTAAGCTTGATCTTGTATTAGATCGCTCTATTATCGCATGCTTACTGGGGTTGTTTAATACTGAGCGTTTGGCAAGTGAGATGTCTGCTGTGACTCGTGTAATTGATATACTGCAAAAATAAAATACAGAAAAATAGAACAGAATGGTTTTTATCTTGCAGGGATGTGGGGAGAAAAAAGAGACTTGTTTAACTCTAGAAGATCACTAAGACTACAGGAAAACAAGCTCTCAGAAGCACAGTATGCTTTGCACAACTGAAGCAGAGAAGAAACTTTCTCCAATTAATCCTTTTAGAAGAACTATTGGTAAGATATCCTCCTTTTCTTCACAGTACTGAAATGCCAGTGTGACCACTGACCACAAAGCTACATGTGTCTGTGGAGAGGGGAGGCAGGAGGAGGACAGAGACGTGCTGCAGAAAATGGGACTTCTCTGGGGGCTCCAGACCTGATGTGGTTAGACTTTCCAGCAGTGTCTCAAGTACGAATAGGCTGGTTTCTCCTTTTCCTAATTTTGATTAATTTGTTGAAATGTACTTAATGACAACCTGGCTTGCTTTAACCCTACATAAGACATATAGGGATATGCAAAGTTAACAGGTAAAGGTAATGCTTAGCAGTGGAAACTAGTACAGCCATAGAACTCTTTTATTTTTATTGTTCAGTTTAGTAGCATGTTCTTTTTAACAGAGTGCAAGAGTTACCTATAATTTTCCAGAAAGATCCAGCAATATGCTGGCCACCTAAAAATGGGGACTGCAACACAGAGAAACATGTAAATAAAAACTCTGGGCTGAGTATCTGTCAGTCTTAGTTTTGTGTTTATGAGAAAAGATGAGCCAAGAAAGAAGTGGTTACTTCCAGTTGCTTGCACTGACCTGGTACATAACCTTCTGCATATTCTTCTTCCTAGGAAAACATTTAACTTGGTTTGTTTTGCTTTACGGGGTCAAAATGCACCCTTTGGATAAATTCCCTTTCAAACTCTCTGGTCTAATGAGGTTTAGGGGTCACATTTTTCCAGTGCTGAGAGTTAAATCAGACTGATGATATTCCCTTGTTCTGCCTTATGTGATTTTGCTTGCAATTTAAGAGAAGGAAATGGATTTGCTAAGAACAGGGAGGGCTCCTCTCCAGCAAGCACAGTCAGATGCTGTTCATTTGAAATGTGACCAAATAGGTCATCTCCCAATGAGCTCAACATGGGTATATATTTATCTAAAACCCTATAAAATGTAACAAAGCCAAAAGTTAATATGGAAAAACAGAATTATTTGCACAATACTGATTGGGAACATCATTTTGGAAATTTAGGCATGATTCAATTTAAGCTAAAAGCATAACCAAAGATTGTGATTTCTGGCACAGCTCCTCACAGATAATGCCAGTAGTATCAAAATGAAACCCATCACATAATCTGGGGTACTCATTAGTTATCTTTACTTGCTAACTGAACGTTACAAGCTTTCATAGCTTTTTGTCAGAAAAAGAAAACAAAATCCAGCCTTTACACGTGTAACAGAAAGTAATTTTTCCCTTTTCCACACTAACTGTACTATTTGTGGATTCATCCTGCCACACTGGATCTACAACTGAAAATTAGATAGGTTCTAAAAAACTTTAAGGCATAATGACACAATAGCTTTCTTCTTGCAACACTCACTATTTCATTAAGTTCCAATTCTGAAGGTACATATCTAAGATTTGACAACCCTGACTAACGTAAAGAGGGACTACTAAGTGGTTAGTTATCAACATCATCATTCTGACTGAGAAAATCCAACAGGTTAAACTACACTGTCCAGTATTTTAAAGAGCTGAAGCTATTGACAGAAAACCTTGAGCTCAGTTTTGAGAGTGACAGCACCAGAACAGATTGAACAGAGTTACTGCTCTTCCCGCTTCCAAACTAAATAGAACATACATTGAAGTTACAGGTATTATAACAAGACTTTTCTGATTTATCAATTTTTCCACCCAAATGTCAACCCACCAGCACATATTAAACTGGGGCTCGGTCCAATAGCAATATAATCACATGTTGAGAATTGCACCTGATGTCTCTAGTACATGGGTCCATGAAATTTGAATTACAGAACATGCCACTGCTTTTACAGATGGATTATCATTTGACATTTGCACTACAATAATGCCTGGAGCTCACATATAAATCAGACTGGATCTTGCCTGGAACGCTGTGGGGGACAGGTTGTAACAGCACTCAGATCAAAACCCAGCAAGCTTGGGGACTGCTCTCTGTCCCCAGTAGTCAGACTTCCCATTACAGAGTCCAGCACAACTGTCAAAACAAGCTCACATTTTGAGGGATCAAGAGTTTAACAATCAGATGCATTAGGTAGTCTGAGCCTTGTGTCTCTCTTTCTGAGTTTGATGCCACTGTAAAGAACTAGAGCTGAGGAGGAATGGTGGCCTACATCAGCTTGTACAGAACCCAGTAAGCACTGATGCTATATCAGTTGAAAAATATTTAAGCAAAACAACCTTTTAAGAATACACATTTATTGCATTTGTAGATTAATATCTAACATTCAATCTCCAAATTGCTGAAGTCATCAAGAAGACATCCTTTTTCTGCTCTCAACAAATACATGCCCTTGAACACTTCCCACTGCAAGGCAGCCTCAGTGTAGTCTGCTAAGGAAACTTCCAATCCACACTACAGTCCACTGACGAAGAAATTAGCTGCCATTCCTAATTTTCTACAAAAATAATGTCAGTATTTCTTCAAAACCTGGTATTATCTAAACAGGACCTGAACTCAAGTAGATTTGTATTGCAAAGTACTTACCGCCCTTCAAATCTATGTTTTAAAAAATCAAATAATGCTTTTTGCATCATGTCTGTTACCTAGAAGCAAGCAAACAACAAATCAATAAAGACATAGAAAATTCACAATACTTGATGCTAACAACAATATGTAATAAAGGTGTAAACCCTGTATCTGAACAATAAGTCTGGAATGTAATTTATTCTTAATCTAAATTCAGATACAAAATAAAATACAAATAAGCAACTATCTAGCAGAATTAAAAACTGTCTAGATTTTTATCTATGATATAAATGAAGTTTGATTCAGTTTAACTACCTTTGAACATTTAAATACAAATGAAGCACAATGTTTCTGACAAAATAAAACCATTCACAACAATGTCTTACCTCATATCCCTTCAGAGAAGGCCCCACTAAAACTACTGGTCGCATAGAAGGCACTACATCATAGGGAGGGATGTGCTCTGTCTGCAAAACAGAAAAAGCTTTCAGCATCACAACACCTAGAGAAAGTGTTACATGTTACTCCAAATATTAGGAATTCTGAATTTCCAGTGATGTCACCAGCACAGGAATCATGGATTCATTAACTTTTCACAAAACCTGGTACTTCAAGATACAGACATAATAGGTTCAGAGATTTCTTTTGAAAAAGCTTCTCTCTGTCTTTTGGTTTTCCTACTGATTTTATATTTGCTCTGGATAGCTACAAAACTTGTTCTGGAGACATTCCCATGTTCCACTCCATAATTCCTAACTGGTAAATTGAAAAAGTTATTT
Organism: Ceryle rudis; assembly: GCA_033439905.1. NCBI lineage: Eukaryota > Metazoa > Chordata > Aves > Coraciiformes > Cerylidae > Ceryle > Ceryle rudis. The sequence goes on along the minus strand of JAAGNO010030120.1, from coordinate 34,874 downwards.
CCAACAGTTAATGATTTGTAATGATTGACTCTAGAGCTGTGACATCTGTTTCCCACCAAAATTTATGGAGGCAAATTATGAGAGAGAAAAATCAAATAAACAATAAAAAAAAAAGATGGGAAAAGCATAACATCTCTTTTTATATTCAGATCTGCCCAATGCTTGACAAAACATTGTGACACCATTGAAAATTCCCATGGGAGCACTTATAGCCTGACTTCCACATTTGCATCTGCAATTCACTTGCAAATGAAATCAAAATAATCACTGATCAAGTTAGTATTTCTAGAGACTTTTCATAAACAGAGCTTGGGATAGCAATCCTTCCACTTTGGGAAGTTCCTGTCCACCCAAGAAGAATGGATTCTGTTAGCATGATATTCACCAAACTACTTACTGATGTATTGTGTACAATTTATAAAAAGTATTTTAAAATTCAAAGATAAAAAGTTTGTCTGCTTCCAAAGATGGCCCTTTTTTATTGTTATTGAAATAAAATATAAACAAATTAAACTAGTTTTTTTCTTTAATAAATGGCTACTCCAATTTATATCACCAAGTATGAGTCTTATCAGAAACATTTTTTTGTTTGTAATGGACAGTTTGGTTTGTCTTTGGGGGAGAGGGAGGGAGGGAAATCCAAACGCAGGAACATGTGGGTGATATGGAAAGCGGTGGGCCAGATCTTTTTTGAAACGTCTCCATAGTACAAATACATCAGTCAGGATCATAGAATACAGTCTTCGTTCCCTGTTTCAGTACTCAGTGTATCCCAAGGTGTTTGACATTAAAATAAGTATATACATCCCGAAACAGAAAAACACAAAGACTGACATTAATCCAGTGACAGCGCAAAATGCTATACAAGCAGCAGTCTAAAGCAGTCTAAAACATGGAAAATATTTTTGTGAATGTTTTTCAAAAGAATTTATCTTATTTTTTGTTACCTGTAGCTTTACCAGATTAGTAACATAAGAATGAATACCAGTGCCCAAGGCATCATAAGCATGTGAAATGAATTTATTTCACATAGTGCAGAATCTGACTCGTCACATTTCAAAAGCAAAACCCTGCAATTATGCTGTACCAGTATCAGAATGCAGCTAATCCTACTAATAATCTGATAAGCGAGTTAGAGACAGCTCCTAAGAAAAATTCACTATAGAATGCAAGTGCTTATAGCATGAGCTATACCTGATGCAACAGATCTTTGTCTTAGTGTTGCCGACTGAACTGAAGCTATTCCTGCCAGAAGTTAACTAGCTATTGAAAATTAGGGAAAGCACAGAAATTACCTTATTTGATGGAATATGGAGTATTTTAAAAATTTCTTCTGTTGAAACAGGCATTGTTTTTTCTCTAATCTTTACAGCTTGAAGTAATGAAGCCATCAGCAGAAATTTGAGTAAAAGTTACCTAGTGGAAGCATTAAAGTTCTTTAATTTAGCATTAGAGTATCTAATACTTTCTAAGGGAGGGGCACTGCTTTCATTTGCAGATTCAAGTTCAAATATGAACTTGGAGTAAAAACTAGCATATTTGTGCCCATACAGTTTTTGCTCAGTGATTTGACTATGTAGATTAGTTTGGGATGCCCATCCAATATTTAATGTAAACGTCAGTATTACAAAACCCACTATAACCAGTGATGATTCTGATATGGAAGAGGCACCACAGAATCACAGAATGATAGGGGTTGGAAGGGACCTCTAGAGATCCATCTAGTACAACCCCCCTGCTAAAGCAGGTTCACCTAGAGCAGGTTGCACAGGTACATGTCCAGGTGGGTTTGAATGAACAGAGAAGGGACTAGCCACCATCCAGGTCCAAGGTGATTCATCTAGAAGATGCATCTTCAAAAGATGCTTATGCAGACAGCATCCAATACAAGTCAATATGTATTAGTCTTCATTAATCTTATTTATAACCAAATATAAATGCTAAGTAAGAAATAACTCTGAAGCAAGAAACTGCTGTTGATTTCCACAGCGGGCTTGTGAATGACACAGATACTTAACAGACCCTACTGAAGCAAATACTGGTGACTTTGGAATTGAGAAGTATCCAAGAGAGTTTGAAAAATTTTATTTACTAAACATGAGAGTATCCATAGCATCGAGAACAGTGTCGCTTGGCACTGTAAGCACTCTAACAGTCTGTTATTATCTGTAGATTGAAGAGAGTGGTTAAAAACCATAAGAACTATGAAGACTAAAGATTTAAAAACACAAAACCAGAAATGTGGTATTCACTGCATAATTTGGTTGCTACCTAATGTCTTGATAACTACAGAATTACGCAGTTGGTATCCTGTTAGAGCAAACTGCAACACATTTCTAGGATCTTTGCTGAAATAAGTTATCTGGGTTATCTATGGAGAAACACTGGCTCTCCTGGGAACCACCAGTACTACTTCCAATAGCTGAGATACTAAAAAAGTCTAACTGATGGATGACAAGAACATTTGGCTGATAATTTATACATGACAACAGGAAAACCTCAAAGTAAACTGTCAAATCAAGTCTGTGGTTTTTCCACTGGTGTTGTTCTGCAGATTTTGCACCTAGTGAATTAGAAGTTTAAATACTGACTACATTAAAAATACAACAGTTTTGATTATTTCTTTTCTAAGTACAATCTGACTAGATTCTAACAATGATATCAAAGAACTTGAGTTATAAGGAAACCAACCAACCAACCAACAAAACCTTAAGAAAGATTGAGACAGAAAGGTGCATTATAAGAATTTGTTTGAAAAAAATTTCTCAAACTTTTGGAAGGCCACCTAAGTGTGCCCTATTATTCCATCAAAAAGGATAAGTACTGTAACAAGAATTTTACAGGTGCGCTGAACTTGGGACTGTTTCTTTTCTTGTACTGAATCCACTAACAGCTTGATACTTTTCTACCTTAACTCTAGAATAGCTGCATTATTAACCTGGGGTAATAATGCTAATGATGCCAGTGGCAGGATAAACACAGGTAATGTCAATATAAACTTACCGATTTCTGCTTCTGCTTAGCTACAGCAGCATGGAAAAGAAACAAAGAACAACAAAGCATGCATGTTATTGGCTTGTCAAAGGACGCAGACAGTTAACAGGACTAGAAATGTGACGCAGTGCAGGTGAGCAGGTGGACAGATGGGAGCTTGGAAGTCGGTGTTACCTTCTTAAAGAAGGGCATTCTTTTCTCTTTGGAGTGGGGTGATGTTACACTGTTTGCACTGGGTTTGGGGGACCGGTGGTTTGCTGGAATATCATTTTCTTCTGCATCTAAGCCAGTGGCATCTATGTCTATAGCTATATACAGACAAACAATTCAGAATTATCAGATGACAGGGAAAGTAAAGACAGGTTAAAAAGGAAATAACAGGGAAAGAAAAATAAAACTGTGCAGAGTAATAACTAAAAAAATAAAATTACAAAATTTAAAAAAATCAACAGTGAGTATAAAGCACAATAAAACAAAGGAAAAAAAATTTAAAGGTGCGGTACATTAGGATTAGAAGACAGAAGGCAACCTGTAACAGCTACTATAACATTTTCTTCTGATCCTCTTTTACACAGCTAGAACATACATACACAGAATTACTCTTACAAAACAGAGCAATGGTCAAGTTTGCTCTTGTTACACCAGTGTTAATCCAAACTAGTTCACTGGAACAGGTAAGACTTTCACCAATGTAAACAACAGAACTTGGCCAACAACACTGGAATTATTTTATAGCAATGAACACTAACTCAAAATGAGTATCAACAACTGAAATTTGAAATGTCACTGTCTACAGGAAATTAAGAAACAGAAGAAAAATCACTTTTAAAGACAAAGTCAGCCTGGTGCTGGTACAACATCTACATTTATCACAGGCTGGACTACAATTGGCATTTTTAACCATTTTAAAGAAAAATGCACAGTAGTCATAAGACACATTTATTAGAAAAATATAAAAACAGACCTACTAATAGTGAAAACTAAAATGAATGGGTAGCAGAAGAGAGGAAATTGATCCCAGCTTGTCTCAGAGACCTGGATCCTGTTGTGAAGAGTGAGGATATAGGCAGGGCAAAATGGATGTGAATACAATAAACCACTGCTGTTCAACCTTTACAGCAAAAGAATATACAGCACACAACACTTATACCATAAACATAAAAAATTTACCCTCTTTAGCAAGTAAGTAACAACAGTTTATTCAAAAGTCATCGTGAACTCAGAAATACATTTTCAAAATGCAAAGCCATGTTATCCTGAATGCTGAGTCCAGCAGATACCTTCTAACTACATCTGAAACAAAACCAAACCAACCAGCCAAACAAAAAAAAAAAAGCTTTCTTGTTTACAATGCTTAATCCTGATCCTAAGTAATGTATTAGCTGTCTTCAGAAAGCAAGTGTGTACACAAATGCAATCCAAAAACGTGCTGTACAACATCACCCATGTGCGTAAAGATCTTACCATCTCTTGACATATTCTAGTAACACATGCTTATCTTGCTATGCCATTATGTCAAACTGAATCTAATAAATCTAATATATCTATATTATATATAGATATAATATATCTAATAAATAGATATATGAGCAGTATCATTTATCCAAACCCATAATTAATCATTTCAAGCTATTATGAATCCACCTTAGTGGCCCGCTTTCAGTTGCTTGATGAGTGGCATGTACTATTGAATTATGCAACACAGGTTTCTGTCAAGCCTATGTGCAGCTACTGATTTAAGAGATACTCAGGACAGTAATCTCCTGTGATGGAGTAAAGTATATTTTCCTATTTGAATTATCCACACATCTAATGCCATGGTGCCTGAGAATTCCTGAGCTATAGAACTGTGCCTTTGAGGTTGCCCTTGGCAGGAAAGCCTGGGAGCAGATCCGCACCCTGTTTCTATACTCGTGCTCCTGCCACAGAAATCACACCACATTTTTTTCTAGCAACACTGTTCCTTCATCCTCTTAATAAATATAAAAAGAACATATTATTATCTTTTCTTGAACACAGGCCAGCACAGATGCTATAAATCACTCCTAACAAGGCATATTAAAACTCCTTCAGCTCTGTGTTCAACTAAAATAGTCAGAAAAGACAAATCGGGACCATTAAGTTTTTCCTGTAAAAAAGAAATGCAGCATTTGTTCAGCTACATATCAGTATCTCATTTTCATTCTCACTCTTCATACCATGTAACCTCTTCCATGATAGCTCTTCTACTATTATCTTGAGTTCTGAGGTTTTTTTTTTCCTAAGTCATTTTAACCATTATCCTCACCCGTTTTGGTGGCCTTATTATTACTAAATAATCAAAACTAATTCGATATAAATGGTTACGAGCCTCCTTTTCATTTATTTTTCACTAGTCAGTCATCTTGTTTTGGATTTTTTGGTTTTGTGGCACTAGTTTATATGTTAAAAAAATCCCTGACTCAAAGTCAAAAAATGAAGTTAACTTCTTCAGTTAAAATCTCTTCAGCTCATTAAATAATTTATGTATTTGTCATTAATTGTATTTTCAAAAGGAGGCGGCACAGGAACTGTACTTCAGAGCCACCTGAGTTCTTGTGGTAGTCGCAAACTATGCCTCTTTTACCCTTCTTGGGATGCCTTAAGGTAAGAAAAAAACCAAACAAACCTGCAGACCCAAGTCTTAAAATCACAGGATAATCTAATGTACACTATTCATAAATATTCTCCAGATCTTCAATGTAACTGAAAAAACTTTACTAGATTTTCTTCTTTTCAGAAACATGGTTTTCTGGAGAAAGTCCTGTCTGAAGAAACAATTCAATGCAATGAAAATTACAGGATATTTAGGTTACCAACTATCTGTTCTCTTACTTCTAAATTCTATGCAGTATTATGGAAACTTATGTACTAACCTCCCAAGTGTTTTTAAGATACAAAAGACTATTGACAGCATTTCAGATGCTTTAACTATAAAATTACATTGTAGGTCCATGGACAGTTTTACTGTAACAGTGCCGTTCTTGAAAAAGTGGGCCTTAAAGATAAATGTGACAGATTAAAGCCATTGTAAAATAAAAGGTTAAAGTGTATTCTAAAGACTTGTGATGGACATATCTTAGTAAAATAAAAATATATTAAAAAAGAGAGAGGTAGGAACTTACTGGAAGTTTGATAAACAAACTGCAATTGTAATAAAGTTGATTGTTACAAACATCCATGTTTTCACAAGAAAGACAGATAGATTTGTCAATTAATTTAATCAGCTTGACTGAATCCCTCTGTCTCTCTCTTAATGTCCATTTAAACATTTTAAAGTCTTCAGGATCATTTTAATATGCCTGTCTGTAGACCAGGCTCCATATAAACTAATATGGCTGGAAAATACATATCTTTGCCTCAGTAGACAAGGCACTAGCAACATTAATTCTTTTTGATTTGGGGTATTCAAAAATATGCATTTTCTCCCTCAGGAGACACTAAAACATCTTGCAATGCAGCAAATTAATTTAGTTTTTCTAGGTTGTTGTTCTGCTTTTGTTTGTTTGTTTTTTGGGGTTTTTTTTGTAATCTTCTACTATGTTTTTTTCAAGGAGCTAATGTCAGTTTCCTCCAACAACTCACCATGCATTTCATGTATTTTCTTCAAATCTGTTTGTTGATGTACTAAATACAAAAGAGCATTTGAAAAATATGTTGCAAAAGGCAAAAATAATCCAGTATGTTAGAACTATGTGAGGCACATCCTCATTATCAGAATTGTGAAAATAAAAGTTCCTGTGACTACAAAATAATGCCATTCTTGATGCTACTGAAGAAATCTCTTGGGAGTTTTTATTTTTATTGCTGCTCTTTCTCCTATACCAGGAGATCTTTCTTGTTCAGCAGGAGTATTCAGACCAGAACAAACCTTTAACTATCCTACTGCAACACAGTCTCATCAATTTATTATGTCTTTGCTGTAAAACACCATGGTAGAAGCAATGAGGGAATTTTGTGGATTGTTAACAGACCTATCATTGCCTAAACTTAGTGGTATTGACTCCAGTACTTCAAACCTACCCAAACCATCCTTACAGGGCAATGCAACCACACAACTTTATACCATGAAGTACAGGAGAAAAGCAAAAATGGACTAAATGTATGTAAAATTTCAACAGATTAGGTCCATGAGTCTGTAAATCAAAGGGTTCATGACCTACTCACCAGATGATGGAGGCGTTGATTTTCTGGAACTAGGAACGATGTCACCCAGACTGGATGAAGAGTTTCCTCCTGATTTACTGGAGTAAAGCAACAAATTAGTTTGAAGTTTCATAGCTTTCTTAGTATTCATTCCAGTTCATTTATTACCTGCCTTCTCAATGAGCTGCTGGCTGAGAGATAAACAGTATTTCTGGCAGTGGTATAAAATACACTACTTACACAAAGTATGTGTACATTTTGAGAACTGAGGAACTGTAAACATCAATCAAGCTCCTTGTTCCTCTGTGCAATTTCATTTTGCTGCATTTGCTCTCACTACTTCATGAACTTAATGTGATCCAATTATTAATATGGCTACTGATATATAATTATTAGTATTACTAATTACATATTAATAATTACTTTAATTAATGCTACACATTATTAAGACTAATTCTTAAGCCAGTGATCGTATCTGTTTCCTTTAACAGAACAGTTATTGATAGCTTCCTAATGAAAATGATATCGTGTCTGACTAACATCTTTTCAAATTAATTAAAAGTCCATATTCTTTTGCTGTATCAATACAAGATAGCACATAAGAAAAAAGGTAACTCAAACAAAGATAATGTAGTCTAGGGTTTTGTCAAGTTCTGCTCTGTGGAAACCTATTCAAGTTGTGAAAATGAAACATTACTTTTGGTCACTTTATTTCAGTTACTATAATGAGAAAAGCACTGAAAGAAATGTCAGAAAGGCTACATCACTCTTCAAATAATTCATATAATAGTATTCATATCCACTTTTCCCACCTTAAATATTAATAAGCACTAACTAAATGCATTTGTGGTGTAGAACAGTGTTATCTCCAGTAAGAAGTTTTGGACAATAGAAGCCTTTACAATTTGAAAAGGGACCGAATCACTAGGTCAGATTTGACTGCATCAGCACTGTCATGACAGGAGTAAGTAACCTGTCTTCTTTCTGCTGAGGACTGCACTCTCACAGAAAAGGCATTTCTCAGCTGGTGAATGTGGCTGAGCACTGCAGCACCCTGGTCTACTCCTAGTGTAGACATACCCTTCAAACACTGCTGCCCTTCCTCTTGCAGGAAGCCAGAAAGGCTTTCCTTCTTCATACTGGAAGTATTTGTTTCCTATATACCCAAAGGGAAGCAAGTGACATTTGCTTCCACATGTGTTAATGTTTACTGGAAAACTACTTTATTAAGAATTCTGCAGTAAATTACATTATTATCATCTTGCAGCATTGTTTAACACATTAAGATTCAGACTCTTATTTTTATATAAAGATGGCTGCAGTCACAGATAACAGATGACTTGACATGAAACTTCCATCATAAAATGCAGTATTCTTAAAAGCTGTATTTGCAGACAATGAACTTGACAAGACCAAAACTTTTTTTCCCTGCTAGCTAACTAATAGGCACTGGCTTCAGCTTACAAATAAATTACTCTTAACACCCGTAATTTCTAAAATCAGCTTTAAAAGGGTTTAGAAATTACAAGATCACAAAAACAAGTAACAAATGCTAAAGAATTTAGGGAGATCAATTTTTATCTCATAAATTGTGTTTGCACGTAGTAAATGCTGCCATTTTTAATTATTTTTTGTTATTACCTGGAGTAGAATTTTCCTTGTTTTGCCTTTTGTTCATGCTGCAGCCTCATGTTTTCTAGTTTGACTGGGCTTGGTATGAATCCTATTTCACAGCCTTCTTTTACCAACCGTCCTATCCACCAGTCATTATTAAATTTCTACAGATAAAAAAGAAAAAAAAAAGTAATGTACTAAGAAATCACTGTATCTGGGATCATTTTATTATTGTTGTCAATTTGCAGCTAAGCCATTTTATGCAACTCTTCCCTGCAGTTAATCACTGTACTATGTTATTATGGCAATGAAGCATTGTGGCAATATGCAGAAATATATTAAAATAATTATACCTTGCAAATTATTAAAATGCTACAGTACTTAAGCAGAAAACTTCTTTCACAGACTTCATGGTTCTCCCTGGCTGCTACTCCCATCCATTTCACCATCATTACTTTTATTTGCTTCACAGTCTTTCCCCCTCATACATAAGAGCTGCTTTTGTTCTCTCGTGATGTTTCTCCTTGGCGGACACCAGAGATTAGTTCTGATCTGCTCCAAACCACTGCAACAATTTTTTACAGCTCTGTAATAATCTTTTTTTTCTTATACTTTTTTATTATACTTATATATATATAAAGTAAAATAGTGCTTCTCAAACACCCCCGCTTCTCTGAACTCACTAAAATTTTCTGAAATATGAGTACATTCCGCTGCTTATGTATGCTCTGCTGCATACAGATCACGTGATCTGCATCTTAAACATATTATAATAGATGCAGAAGGAATGGATATATTTGGATAACTAAAAAAAAGTGCTAATTCTACAACTGCACAAGTCCAATTAACTGAATTTCAGCCAGATGAAATATGAGATAATGACTACTCTAGTTTAATGATATTTATTTATATACACACAGGGGGTTTTGCTTGTTTTGCAGAGGTCTGTAAAGCAGAACTATTTGCTTTTCCTTTATTATTTATTCACCATTTTTTAAATGAGAATAGGTCATTGTTAGGGATGGCCCTACAAGAAATATTCCAGGAGTTCCATGGGACTAACTACTGTCCAATAAGAATTTTGGATAATTTGGATTATTTATGAAAATGTAAGAGAACATTTGAATGGGAAGAGAAGTTGCCTTCTTGCATCTGAAGCCATGAATGTAGGTATTATAGTGCCTGTTTAATGACTTAATAAGTAGTTTTAATGAGGGTAGAGTTAGAAGCAGAACATGTAAAATGTGTGGGCTTCCATGAAAAGGAATTAATTTCATTGATCCACCAACGTTTCTATTCTCAATGATACACAGTCTAATTTGCAATATTATATTTAATTTTGGCTACTATAGAAATGCTGTGATGCTTGAAACCAATTTTAAGGTATTTAGCTAAGAAAAAATAATGATTAAATGCACTTCTAAACTCGTACAATAAAAGAGCATCTACAACATTCATCCAGTGAATGCTTTTATGAATAAAAATACCAACATTTAATAGGGAGTGAAACTGGAATATCAGTTTCCCAAAGCTGCATTAGACTGAAACACATTATTAAATTAATAAACTCTCACTGCAATATGCTAATTAAAGATACGCATGGGCATTTAAAATACATTGTATGATAAAATAGGTGGAGGAAGTCTGTATCAATTGAGCCAACGAAGGCTGCCATTATAGGGATCTGCTTTATGGTACACATGAAGTCTGTAGAAGTAATATTATTAATTTAGTAAAAAAAAAAAAAAAAAAGATAGATAATTTAAAACCACAATTAAATTAAAATCTGAACCTCCACTACTTTTTTTATGCTGTCCAGCATAACAGACCACTACAAAACAACATTAATTATATAATAATTGATAGAAATGTTAAATCCATAGTATTTTTTTCTTGATAAAAAAATAAAAAGCATGTGAAATTCACTCCTGCAAAGTCTCAAAGCTAAATCTGTGTTGGTATATGAAAAGGAGGATAAGATACGTTTATAAGTAAGTAATACCACAGCTAATACTTTCAAATTTCAAAAAGCAGTAATGGAAATCTTGGTAGTAAGGTGTCCAGCTCTCAAACTGCTGGCTGGGGTGAGTGATTCTCTGTAATTCACCCGTGTTTGCAGCGTCAAGGGAAACACAATATGAATTATATGCAAAGCAGAATTATGGCCATGCATCAAAGCCTCAAATGATTCAGTAGTGATTATGATGCAGCACATTTCCCCATGCAAGAAGTAATCCTTCATCTTTATATGTAATGAGTTGTAATGAATGTAACCTTATAATGAAAATAAATTTCTCTCAGACTCAATCACTGCAGTACTTTTCACTGCTACATTCTGAAGTTCTTCTTGTTTGAGCCCTCTCAGCAGCACAAATTGGTGAACGCTCCTCATGGACATGAAGAGGACAGTGTTGATCCAGTATAGCATTACCATGCAGGCAAAAGTTACCGGGGATTAACTGAGATTCCTTTATTTCTAGCAACCAGTTAAGTATAAAATATAAAAGCAGCACTGCATTGTACACTCAAATATGGCTTTTTAATCTGCATAAATAATCAAAGTTTAAACATTTCAGTTCTCCCAGCATTAACTATAGGGTGCACCAAAGTTATGAAGGTGCATTATCTGGTGGGATACAGATCCCTGGAGACCAAGCAGGGCACAGCCATGGAAGATGGAAGGGGAAGTAGCAGCTGGAGGAGAAGGGCCCCTGCTCTGGGCATTCTCCTGAAGAGGTTCCACTGCCCAGATGCAACAGCTGCTGCCAGATGCAGGACCACAGAGTCCACATCCAAGTCTGACTCCTTGCGGGTCCCTTTCCCACCTCTCCACCCCAGTGGTGCACCTGGCCTGGGAGCATGGTCCCTCCAATAAACCAGCTCTGGCCTAGCACCGCTAGACAGACAACTTTCCTTAACTGCTTAAGGAGAAACCCAGGTATTTTAAAGGGAAATTAGCACAGAGTAGCTGCTCTATTACACTTGAAGCTGCAAGAACATTTTAATCTACTTTTCCATTCCTCAGTGCTACAATGCAGCCACGGATGTCACAACTCAACTGAGATAAGCTTCCTTTCAAGGCATTTCTGGAGATCCAGAAAAGTTCAGGAAACTTCCTCATTTTCTTCTATGCATATTTACATCTTGAGTCTAAGTTGTGCTGTGAGGAAAAAAGTATAAATTATAACAGCAAATCTGCTAACACTGTATTTCTGGTTCATCTGGAAACAGAGGTAAGACTTGATGTGAAGTCAGGGATTACCAGCTTGTTCACAATGATTCCTTCCATTTCTTTTAGAAGAATGCTATTTCAAAGAACATTCTCCTTATACCAGTTACCTTACTTATATAACATCTGTATAGTGCTATGTCAATAGAAGTCTTATATTAACGTTAAGAAATAGTAGCATTATTACTCAAACCCTTAAAGGGAGATTCACTTACTCCTCTACCTTTACTTACTTCTTTAACATGAAGAAAATCTTTAGCCTCAAATGAGATGGCCATGCCTGGGACAGGAACGTCATCATCGTGAGCTGCACTGTACCCAACATTTGTCCGAACTGCAAATGCAACAGGTTTTGTCTGCAAAACAAAGGAAACAGCATGAAGATTCCCCTTGCAAACACATCCATACGTACAAACATGTACACAGAGGATGGCTTCTGTAAGTTGTCTTTTAAAAATCATAAAAATTACAGAGAATTCTAAAAGCATCCATGTAAAACACCAGAAAGTGTTATTTAATATTGAGACATTCAAAATAATGTAAGATTTTATTTTTCTAGCTACTGGTGCTCATTTGGGGTAAGCCAAATCAGTAATTAAAATCATAAACCAGTTGACAATCCATACGCTATGTCAGCCTGCAGTCCCTCATGCCCAGAGCTATGGAGAAGCATGTGCCAGCCAGACAAGTAGTCTTCAGGGAAATCACAAATTAGGAGGAATGGTGCCAGCAGCTGCCTGTGACCCCCAGGCAAGACATCTCACTGCAGAGCCATTCTGAGATTGTGGTAACATGCCCTCATATTGTTAGGTCATTACCAAATACCAGCCACAGAGAGGTTTGCTGATTCCCACAGTTCATACCACAGCTTATACTTGTAGTTGATACCAGTGAGTTACAGGATTTTCACAAGTTTTATTTTCAAGAAGTAGCTTCAGGAAGAGTCAGTGGCCGCCCCGACACCACAGCTGCCCTCCAGCCTCCTGCACAGCTTCTCCTTCCAAGCTCCAGCAATGCTGGACACCCTTCTGCACAGGTACAGTTAAGGAAGGTAGCAAAAGCTGCCATCCAACTCATCCCAGCCTATAGCTATAGTGAGCTTTCTCTTCTCAGAGGTATAATCAGAATTCAGGAGAACAACATTTATTCTGGTTTATTCTACATCAAACAACACCTTGAGCTTGGCTCTTCAGACAGAGGATATCACACAGTATCCCTAGGACCCACCTTTGCCCTACCACAGGCTAAACTTATAGCCCACCCCAAACCCCTCCACATGGCTCTTATGATCTAGGCTGAAGTCCCTATACATTAGGGCTCGTAAAATATTTTTAAAGACATGAACTGAGTCTCAGAGGTGCTCTCAAGTGAAGGAATGACATGAGGAGGGTATGACATAACTTAAAATCTTAAAATACACTAAAACTTCTACCAGACAACAATTTTAGCCTTGTTGGTTGGTATCCATCATCACTTTGTCAAGGAAAGAAAAATATTTTATTTCCTTTGTAAGGAATTACTTCCATTTATTATCAAAAAAAAAAAAAGGATATGAAAAAGCATCCTCTGAATTCAGCAAACCTGAAACCAAAAACCATGCTATATTTTTCTGATTACCAAAAAACCCTGCCAGGATTACTCTGACAACTTGCATCGCGCTAGAGGACAGCAACCTACCACATTAAAATACATCCTAAAATAATGAGGGAGTGACAGAAATAATTCTAAAGACAATATCACGCCACCTGGCCTAGAAAGGACAGTTGGAAATAAAGGAAGAGAGGGTTCCCTGCTGCTTAATTTAGGTCTAATGTGCTGTAAAAGCCACAGGGTTCCAATAAAGCAGATTTTAAAACTCCTTAAATAGGCCTGTATTTGAATGAACTACCGCAGTCAAACAATTTACATCTAAGTGCATATTCTAGTCAGGCTTTTTAATTTAGAAGGAGAAACAATAACCTCTTTCCTAACAGTGGGGTTGAGAGAATCTCTGTGTCCAGAAGTGAAATGGACAATTTCAATGGAAATACATTTTGGAAGGGATTTCAGAATGGGCTTCATGCTTATGTGGTATTCTGGATCTAAATATTTATTTATAGAAACTGATGATCAGGAAGTTACTGTAAAAGGACTTCATCCTATCTGTTCTTTCTTCTGGAATTAATGGAAAAATCTTATGAGGGTCTAAAGACTGAAACTGGTACTATTTAAATAGGAGCATATTTAAACTGGAAAGCCTATGGCAGACTGAAGAATTAAATACAGCTGAATATATTTATGGTTTGAGAGAACAGATCTCAAGAGTTCAATGCCTTTCTTGGTGTTCAGTCACAATTAGTATATTGCAAATAGTTGACTGGTTTTCTTTCTAGGTCACCTGTTCTAGAAAATAAAAAAATAACAAATTAGAGTACTATGTTGTCTTGGTTTGGGTGAGAAGGGCGCTGGTTCTTTTCAGTTCAGTGCTTCTAACTGGCTGCAGTGTCTGAAGTTAGCAGCCTGTTTTCCCAGGCAGTGTCTGCTGCTGGCAGTGATAACACCCTGTGTTTAGAGTTACTACCAAGGGTTGCTGTGCAGACCAAGGCCACTGCTGGACCTTGTGTACCACACAGGGGGGTGCAGGAAAGTGAAAGGCTGCACCTGCAGGGAGAAGTGGACTGGGCAGGTGACCCCAAACTGACCAATGAGGTATTCCATCACACAGACGTCATATTTGGTATAAAGCAGAGGGATCTGGAGGGTCTATAGCTTGCTAGCTTGCTTGCTCGCTCTCTCTCTGGGGGCTCCCAGGCTCTTCTCCCCTCTTGTCCCACTGTGCCAGCTTTGCTCAGCTTGACTCAGGTCCTCTTTATGTTCCTTCCTTGGAGCATCCAAGGAGGACTCCATTCTGCCTTTGATTCCAATCTGTGTGTTCTTGAATCCAGTACCAGAATTCAGCTGCTGAACACAGCTCCTGTCTACTGTGGGGCATAGTCTGGGACTCCCCCGGTGCCTGCTCCACAGCACCAGTGGTGATGGTGATGTAATTACCATCAGGGGGGTTGGGTTCCATACTGGTTTGTATATATATTTGTACATATTCTATTTTTATTATTTTTATTTTCATTTTCATTAAAGCTGTTCTAGTTTCCTTTTCTAATGGCTAATTCTCTCTCCCTTATTCCCTTTCTCTTTCCCCTTGGGGATGGAGGGGGGTTAACAGAGAGCATCTGTTATTGGTCTAAGGGGCCGCCCTGACCCTAAACCATGACATACATGAAACACAGTAATAAAATCAATACAGTAATTTTCAATGTGTCTGCTTTACTTCAACAAGAAAAATCCTATTACTGTTAGAACATGCTTGAGATGTTACTCAATAGATATAGGTTATATAAACACCATCATTATATTTGCACTGTGCAACAGAAAAAAGTTCAAAGCAGAAATTATGTTTAAAAAATACACAGACAGAACTGATAACTGGATCAAATCAGCCATTAACAGGAAAAATATGTAGAAAAAGATTTATAATAAGGAGCAATTGGTTAAGATGAGCTTACTAGATGTTGGTATTAGCTATCAACCTATGTTTGGAAATGATATCCACAATTTTTTATATATGTAAGAAAACACAATAAAAAACCCCACAACAAACAAACAACAAAAACCCACAATATCTGGCTTAACTCATTGTGTTGGGTGTCTTTCTTATACCCTGAACTCTTCCAGTGTACTGCAAAAGGAGTTTAGGCACATAACATAAATTTCTGGCCTCCAGTACGATAGAAGGGTATGTAAATGCTAGGCATACATGGCCCTTTAATAAGCCCGTAGTAAGTTCACCTTGTCATTACACAGATAACTGTTAGAAGGGCATCAAGATATGATTATGCATCCATGATTACAGTTCTGAAAATGGGCATTTATGACAAGGATCATCCCAAAAATAAAATTTGGTGATTCCTCCACATCAATTTAAAAGCTTTTCAGTGTCGATGCATGACAGACATGTCCACTTACAAGCAGCTCAAATTCATACCTAACTCAACTCCTCTACAACTCACTGTTACCAGCACCACCGAGGCACTGAATTCAGTGATACTTCCTTAAAAGTCTTCCTTAAAAGTAAAAGATAACAAATTACTGGGTTTTAATTTTTATAAAAAGCACTCAACTTCCCTGAATTTAAAAATTATCGTTCATTTTTAAGAATGATCTTTTAGCAAAAGCATAGTAAAACCTCATTGTAGAAATGTATCTCAGAACAAGAACAGAACTACTAAGGAACGATCTTTCTAAACACTAATAGTGGTGATAATATGTTTGCTTATCCATTCCCACATTTGCTATACCCTCTAGCAAATACAAAAAACACTCTGTTAATAAGAGTATTGTGAATTACTCCTAATAGTATCAGTGGATGAAAGATTTCAGGCTGACTAATGACTTTAAAATCTCTGCTGCATTGCAAAAAGCACACATCTTTAGCAAGTTAATGTCCCTGACATACTTAGAAGTGATCTATAACTTCCTATTAGAGGGCAACACTTGACTATGCAAGAGAAAAAATGGAAACTACTCCAGAACTATGTTAACACGGAAGATAAGTAGCAGGTAAAAGACCACTCAATCAAAAAAATTCAAGTAGAACTCTTAAGAGAAAAACAAAGCAGAACATTGAGCTACCATTATTCACAGAAACAGTACGTCCCATTTTAAATACACATCATACTGGTAGAAATGGAGACTCGATTATCATGGGAATAGACTACAATAATTCATCTAATTGAATATTTAAAACTAATTTCTAGAAGTTAATGCTAGCCTTTTTACATAAATAAATAATTCTGAAACTTATAGAGAACTGTCAAATTAACTACTTTTTCTCTCTTGAGCTATGCTTTCTTGAACTAAAAAAATTCCAGTTGTTATGTAATTAAGGCCTTATAGAAAAAAAATAGGTTTTTGGTTTTGGTTTTTTTTTTACATATGCATATCTGTATTTTAAAGTTTATCTAGCATTTGCTTACATATTCTACAGTTCTAAAATTAGACTGGGTCAAAACAGCAGTTAAGCACTTTCTGTTCATTCTCTAAATCTCCACAAAAATGTGATGGTGGTTTAGCACTCAGTTAATCCACAGGCTGGACTACAAGGACAGATGCTCCCAGATGTTAAACAGTTTAACATTTCATCTCTCTCAAGAGAAACAATGTAGCCTGAAAGAGTTCACTTATCTTCAGAATGTACATTTCCACCTCATTTTCATCTTTTCCCCCTAGAAACACAACATTCAACAGACTGAAAAAACCCACAAGGAGAACAATAACCAGAGCATGAACATTACCATCATCTGTACCACTAGGGCAGCAGGGAACACACTCTGGAATAAGGTTATTAATGAGCCAATTTCAGATTTAAACTCAGAATATAAATCAAGAAAACCCTATCCACCAACTGTTAAACCAACTTCAGCTGTACAGCTTCGGTAACACATATAAATTAAAAGAGGACTAGAAGACTTTTTTTTTTTTTTTTTTTTCTGTTTGGATGTCACTTCCTTTTGGTTCACAAGTGACATTCACTTTATACATCTTCATGCCAACCCTCATTACTAAGTCAATACTATTTACAGTATTACTATAGTCTACTACTTATATTGCCTCACCCTTGTTATCTGACTAAAATGTATTGAATGGGTACACAAGCATTTGCACATTGTATCTGTCTCAGTCTGTCCCTTTAAACTAGTTTACACCTGCTTGGTTGAATTTGCATTCAAGAAATATTTCACCCAATAACAGGGCAAAATAATAAAAATCTGTTTTCTAGTAATGTACTTAAGATATGACAGGACCCTTTTTTTCCTGCAACTCATTTCAGATTTTTTATGCTGTGCTATAAACCCAGTGGATGCAGACCCTGGGGATACCAGCAAAGGAAGCAAATTTTCTGACACAGAATTTGCTCACAGAACAGGTCATCTCCCTCATGGCCACTAATTTTGGGAATGTTGCTTGATAATCAAGGTATTGCTATTCCCCATCCACTACCAGAATGTAGAAAAACAGATTAGAGCTTTCTCCAAACCATTTTTATCTATACTTGTGGTTATCCTACGTGAAGCAATGAGTCTAGGGCTACTGAAATACAAGCAAAGCTTAAAGCTGCTTTTACTTCCTTCAGCAATAGGTGATGAGGATTTAGGGCCTCTGAACCACCTCATTTCTCACTCTTGCAACATTTCCACAGTAGAGGTACACTGCATTTCCACCAGTTTAAATGAACCCAGAATGCTAATCAGAATGCATCTTTTATGAAGGCAATGCCAACTAAGTCAAGAACTGACTCAGAAAATGACTTAATTTATGATTTTGACAAAGTGCTTGTTGAAGTTGGCATCTGACAAATTTGGAAAATTTGTCTCAAAGCAAGTCTACTCCCTCACTATTTCTACATAATGCTATGCATCCTTCATCATACCCACTTTTCACAGATACCTGTAACCTTATCCTGAAAGCAAGGAATTATTTTCCTCTTGGGTAATGAATATAATGGGTCTCTCTCAAAACACCACCAGGTTTGCATTCATGAAACTTTAAAACACCACACAATTTTTTTCAGCTGAGGAAAGATGATACTACTACTGAACTTTTCATTAAGTATTCTTGATAGGGAGTAAATAGATGATGAACTATGTTTGGCACTATTTCCACAGAGTAGCCCTGTACATAGCGTTTGGGCCCTAAGCAATGCTAACGCCCCACACAGGACAAAGACCAAAATCATGTGATGGTGTGATAAAATGACATATTTTAAGATGGCCGTTATTTTGTCCTGCTACTGACTGAGAGTCATATATAAGGCAAAAGCAGTTCAAAAACTACATTTTACAGAACTGCATGATTTTATTAAATGTATACTGCCATAAAAGCAGCTCAAGAATGCAAAAATGAAAGAACTTTCCTATTTTATTTTGTACACTAATTTATACATCTGCTACACAAGAAAAAAAAATCAAATGTGCCTGAGCACACAAGTCATGGGAAATTTATGTCCCGACTATTGCTGGAGCCTCATTACAAACATTACAGATACAGTCACTGTCCAATCTCTAACAATAGCATGTGCTCAGCAATCTCATTCCTAAGGAAGCAACAGCAACTCACAGATGTCCCAAGAGAAGATTCGAATATACCTGCTGTCATTAAAAGTAGCAATCAATAGTATGACTTCCCACAAAGATTAGGCCTTCTTTTATTGACATGGGTGTACGTATCAAACAAGTCTGGTAGCAGGACAGAACCACAGAATAACTGAGGTTAGAAGAGGCCTCTGGTGTCACCTAGTCCAGTTCAGGTCTGGTTGGATCAGGATGCTCAGGGCTATGTCCAGGAAAGTCTTGAGGACCTCCAGTGACAGACAATAGAACCTCTCTGTGCATCCTGCTCCAGTATTTGACCACTCTCATGGTAAAAAAACCAACCAACCCCCCCCACCCACATGGAAACTATGGTTCATTCACACATCTATGAGTGACAGACATAAAAACCTATACTGGGCAACAAATACTGGGTTTTATATTCCAGTACAAGGAAAATAAAGTGTTATTACAAGTGGAAATCACAAATTTCCAGATTTAATTGTAAGTGGTCTAAAAAAGAGGAAGATTTTGATTACCAGGTTGGTTTTTTTTGTGTGGCATATACTATTATTTTGCTTTAGGTACAGATGTCCCTACCTGTGTAGGGAGGTTGGACCAGATGACCTCTAGAGGTCCCTTCCAGCCTAAAACATTCTATGATTCCAGGTTAAGATGGCAGTTGTATTACTTTCCTACGGCAAACAGCACTGCTCTTATAACCATCGAATTTCTGAGAAGCAAGTCTTAGATTTAAGGCCTCCCTGTGTAAGGTGCTGTACTCAGCACTTCCAACAAAGTGAAGGAGCTGAAAAGTACAGTGGGAGAAGAAAACAATAAAATTGTAGTTAATAAGTAGGGGCTTGAGTACAACAATGGTATGAGCTTAGAACTCTTCTGAATTATTAACACTTTTGACAGTGTGGATCTCTCCTGAGGGATCTGGGAGAGAGAAGTGGTCAGCCAGAATATAGAGTTCTGGAGCCAAACTTCATTAGTAACTCAGGCAATGAGAAATTACTTGATCTAAGTACGTTTTACCATCTACTTCCACAACTACGGCAACATGAACTATGCTCAGCCATTACCAGTGCTTGCATTGCTACTTTACAGAGGGTTGGCTCACCAAATTCTTGCCTTTGTAACATCACCACTGCTGCTCTCCAGAGCCTAACACTAACATGCACCCTCCTGTAAGGACGGCCAGAAAGGAGATGTGCCCATTACGCAAGCCACCACAGTGATCGGCCTTCCTCCTGGACACTCTAAGCAGGCTGTTAAGTGTCACTGCACAGAAATTCAGCTATTAAAGCTTAAGAGGGATTTTCCTTAGGACCAAGGGCTATTGGTGAAATTCACCGAGGAAATCTCTGAATCCTACCATTTCCTTGGTAGCCCTGCTACAGCAATGCCTGCTCTCCATGTTAATGAGAAGAAGGAAAATTAAACACATCCAGATGGTACAAAAGGAAGTCTGCCAGATCCATTTCTGCTTAACAATAGGTAGGCTTAAGTAAAATTTTTCGTTCTCTCGTACTCTAGAGATACTTTTGTTACTATTTTAGCTCATCTTCACATCTTTCACATTGAAAGTCATGCTTCCTACTTCCTTTTACGAAATCATATTTGAATAGAGTCACCGATGTCGGTTTACATTCAGCTCAGGAGGCAGCACAGACTGAAATAGCTCTGTGTGCGTCACTAAAGCTTTCTCATATGAGCAGGGTCTTTTTTTTTTTTTTATTAGAGCACAATGCCAAAATTCATCGGTGGCTGTGTGTTGTCTGCATGCAAGTGTGCCGGCCAAGGTGGCTCTTCTGTACCACCCACTTGGGGAGTTAACAGGAACAGCTGGAAACAGGCACAGCTGAAGAACTCTGTTTGTGCTTACGGAAAACATGCTTATTCTGGCAGCAAAAGCCAGCAGATGAAAACTGTCGTTTGCAATAAAAATACTGTGCTGGGATTTCAAGTTATTTTTTTCAGTGTCATAAGTGAGGACATTTTATGCTTATCAGATATTTTAAGCTTATGAGACAGCATTTTAGTAGATCTTCGCTTTTTGGCTAAATTGAGGTTCACGTAGAGATCTGCTGTAACATCTCCAGACTTTTCACAAACAAAACTTCTCCAGAAAAAGCATAAATCTGCAACGCAGCAAGCTAAAGTAAACACTAAATAAATCAATAATGCAATGGTTGGTTAAAAATGTAGACCCTATTATCAAGAGCTCCTGAAAAAAGCTGTATCATTGAAAATGTTTCTTAGTTCAGTATTATGCATGCAAGTTTTATTGCTAATTCCAATATTTAAGTAATTTTTCACTTCATTTTTTCAATGTAAAATAAGAAATGGGCTCTATGACTGCTAGAGCCAAAGGTCAATGTTATCAAAACATTTCACTTCTATATAATATGTTAAGCATGTGTTTTTTAAGACACTGCTGAAAATTTCTTCCTTTATTAGAAACACACATTTTGTAGCTAGACTGCTCTATTTCCAGGAGTTATATATGTTCCAGAGATGATATTTTAGAGTTTGAAAAGTTCTCTTTTAACTAAACTGCTGAACAAAAACTGAGAAGTTATGTCAGCACATGATAAGCACTACAGCTGACTCAGTGCTCCTGCCCCTTTCACGTTATTACGTTTTATAGCCATAACTTACGTTATCCTACTCTTCAACCGAGTAGCAATTGTTTCTGTAGGTCTTGCTCTACCTCATCAACTTCTGATATATAACTTCAAATGCAAACCCTACTGCAAACCTCCCTGACAGCCTAGATTGCAAATATTCAAACATATATCACATACATTTAAAGCTGTGCTAAAAGAACATCTATTAAAGTTGAGAGTTAGTTAGATCTTGTGGAGATCCCTTCTTTCCCAGAAAAATCCTTCAAATATTTCTAAGTTAGAGGAGTTCTAGGGCTTATCTGACATAAGCCAGGAACCAGGCAGAATCACACAGAGGAGAAGCCAACATAAGAGTGAGTAAAAGCCAATCTTTGGGGCATTCTTTGTCTGAGCTGTGCCAAGAGCAGCCATGATCAGAGCCTAAAGATTTACTGAGAGATCTCATCCCGTTCCTGTACAAAACCACTCACAGTAACATCCCAGAAATGGAATTACTTCTCTTTAATATTTCCCAATAATATGTACTTTCCCTTAAGACATCTCATTTGGATTCCTTGCTTGGAGCACAAGATAAAACAGGTTTCCTGGTGGGTGTTATGAGAATGCAAGAGTGAAATGCTGTGACGATGATATCCTTACAGAATATATTATACAGCTGGTGCACAGCTAGTCATCTAGCCAATAGATGAAACACTAGCTGGCAAGAAATCTTGCTCTTATTATAGCTGTAGAAGTGCTAAGGTTTAATTCCAGGTTGGATGCAGCAAGAGTTATTACAAAAGCATGATATAAAATGACGCAGGATTTTAACATTTTTCTCTTTGTAAGGAAACAGCATCAAAACTCAAAGCAGCAGTAAGAATTCTAATTTGGGTTTCTAGAAATTTTTAAGTTACTCTACTTTCTTCGGCTCAGTGGACTGAATTTTCTGTGGGTATACTGGGACGCAGTTCCTTAGACTAAACCAAAAGCAGCGGAGCAGCCCCTTGCTCAGTCTTACCAGGGAATCAACCTGAGCAAGACAATACCCTCGTATGATACAGCTGCCTATCTATAACACAGTTGTTTTTATCTGCAGACAACAGGTATTACCCATACTAACATCTTATGCATAAGCAGATGTCACATACACCCTCAATAGTGCACAGGGATTTACACGTTTTCACCTGTTGTTACAACAGGTTCCCTGGAAATCAGTGGCCACTGGCATAAGGACAATCAGCCCTTCTACCCTCCAATCTCCAAACGGTTTTGTCCTTTACTTTACAGAGCTTAATTTATATTAGAGAAACTCAAAATTTTGTTTCTTTCTCATCACCATATAGTGTAGAGGGGAGAACACTTAGAGGATGGAGACGCTCATCAGGGGACTCCATCACTTCTTTCTCCAGTTGGCCAGTGGGAACCTCCCCTTATGTTTTTTTCCCTCCTTTCTTTCTGTCCCCTTTTTTCTTATGTTCCCTTCCCTCCCTCTCCAACCCCCTACCCCAAATACCTTTCGCTATAAGGAGTGGATGTATATCATCAACTATGGATCTGGCAACACAGCTTGGGGCATGTAAGCATACCTCAATGACCTTTCTGCAGCAATGCCATTTACATACAGTAAAAAGAATTAGTGGACAGCAAATATGGTTTGCTAAGAAGCAACTAAAATGCTGCACGCTTTAAAGCCTCTAGAAGAATTTTAAAATGCAGTATCTTTCTCCTAGTATCAAAATTATATAAAATCCATGGCTATACTCCAAGGAGATCTGCAATCCTTTTTGAATTGCTGGTAGTCAACCAGAAGGTTGTAAATGGACATTATGGCGTAACTCATGAGCACAAAGTGATATGGGGATACAGTAAAACAGATGGTAGAATTTTGATATTTATTTATTTATTTTTAATTTAAATTAATTTTATTAATAGCCATATTCTGTTTCCATATTTACTTAAAAATTAAGAGACGGGAATGAAACTTAAAAGTGGAATATTTAACTGCTGTGCTGTTAAAATGTTCTATTTTTACAAATAAAACCTGTTTATAAGATTTGGAGAATACACCAAATACAGTGTTTTTATTCAAATAATATATTTCAATCCTGGTTTACATTTGTATTTCATTTTATAGAAATGAACACTCTTTGC
Organism: Ceryle rudis; assembly: GCA_033439905.1. Taxonomy (NCBI): domain Eukaryota; kingdom Metazoa; phylum Chordata; class Aves; order Coraciiformes; family Cerylidae; genus Ceryle; species Ceryle rudis. Next base: position 10,980 of record JAAGNO010030120.1, on the reverse strand, counting down.
TAGTGTGAATAATTTTAATTGGTTGATTGGTATCAAATTCAAGATTTCTAATACTTCTTTTTATGTCCGTTCTTTTTTGAAGTGGACATTGGAAGACAAAAGCTGTTTTACTGGTTTCACCTAAACCAAATCCTTTTCTGCATAGTAGGAATAAAATCTACTTTAACAAATATGAACACATTGATATTATGCGGCTTTCTAATTTTTATATTACTTTAATGCAACATTAGCTTAAGTTTTAAAATATTCATTGTAAATTAACATTTAATATAGTGTATGATATCATGATGTGTTTATAAAGGTTAGTTTCCAGTGAAACAATACAGATTGTGTACCTAATTAATCAGGATCTTTTCATTTGTTAAAAACAAGACAACTAACTCATCTGTTTACAAATCACTAAACAGTTTACAAAAATTTTTTGTTGTCACTTTGTGTTCTCACCAATATGGGAGCTGAAAGGAACTGGAAGTTCACTGCGTAACAAAAATCATGTCTTAATTAACAAAACAGACTTGTGTGATAATTTCATGATTAGAATTTACAAGAAGATAGTATTTGCTGGAAAAGAAAGATATTGACTAACATAAAGAAATACTTAGACCTTCTCTAAGGTTCAGAATGCACTATGGGATAGACTGCTGAAAGTCTGTGATTTAAGGATAAAATTAAGGTGTTTGTGGGGGGGAAATGCAAGCAAAACTAAGGAAGGGAAACATAAGAGGCATGTTATAAGCAGTCAAGCCTGAAGAAAATGTAAGGATTTTATCTGAGTAACTACCAATCATATAGAGATATATCATTATCTTAATGGCATATTTAAACTATATAGATGTTTACTGAAAACAGAGCCAAGCAGGGTAAGAGTAACACATTTGAATGTGCTGGAAACCAAAGTGGAGAAAACACATTAAAAAGGGCTCTTCTAGGCTTGTTTCTAACCAATTAATAGAAACTGCTTAAGAACATGAAAGGGGTAAAAAATGAGCAC
>JAAGNO010030119.1:0-14444 GCA_033439905.1 Ceryle rudis | reverse complement strand
TTCTGAAGCTTTTTCAAGCTTTGTTTTGGGGGGGGGGAGGAGGTGTTTGGTTTTTTACCAATTCAGTGCTCAGCAACCAGAACAGAAAGAAATGGCGTTACCCTATAAATCTACTACACCTAATTTTGATGTTTGTCCCATGCATACCAACCTCTCATTCTTAAGAAAACAAGCAAACAAAAATACCCAAAAAAACTCCCCAGACTATTCCACAGGATAGTGTGATAGAAGACTAAGGTTTTTCAGCTTGGAAGCAAGACACTGAAAGGAAGAAAATAGAGGCAAATAAAATCACAAAGGAGATGCAGAGTGCAAACAGAAATTACTTCTTTTTCTCACAAAAGCCCCGCATTTAAGCGGGATTTAAGAAAGCAGCATTTAAGAAATGATTAGATGTATCTTTCAAGATTTTTGTATACCCATGGCTATGCAACACAGTCCAGATGCAGCCTCTGCTTTATCAAGTTTCTAAATTGCCGATTGCCATGAGAAAAAAAAGGATATACTTAACACCATAGTTTCCAAGCATCTGCTACATGTCATCACTGGAGAAAAATGAGCTACATGGACCTTTGGACTCACTGCTACATAGACTTTCATAAGAAGAACTAGATCATCCTTTCATCCCAGTCCAACCTGCAGAACAATCATTATCCTGACGTCACAGCGTTCCTCTGAACAAACTTTGCAGTTCACCATTCATTCATTAGCCCGTGAGCAAATGCAACACTGAAGAACAAAACCACTTTTCACCAGCTCTAGAAGCAGTCCACAGATGCTGAAAATGCATCTTCCTGATAAAGGAATCCTAGAAGCCATAAATAATGGATAACACTAACAATTGGCTTTAATGCTTCAATATATTCAGTCCAAAAATTGATTACATATTGCAAACAACAATTTCAATTACTTAGCAGCTACACAAATACACATGGATAAATGTAAGAGTTGGTCGGCAAACCAGCTGAGCACTGCTCATCATTCTCCATGATATCCTACACTTCCAGACCCAGAACACAAAAGCAACTAACACCTAAAAGGGCCACAGTCCCTAATTTCCAGACACTATTCTTCAACTAATGCCTTTTAAAAAAAAAACATGCCTTGCTTGTTTAAAAAAGAACATTCCAAGAATGATTTTTTTTTTTTAACAGGCCAATTTTTTCCATCATATTTGCTGCAAGACTCTACACTCAGTGTACATAACAGTACTGTACAATATATTCCAGAAAGCTATTCAAGTATTCCTAGTCAGAATTTGTGCCCTAAGCAATCATAGTTCCATTATCCCTGTGTATAATATGCTCCTTCAAAAGTCTTTGAGAAAAAAGCTTAAGACCTTGATATAAAAATTATATATAAAACCACTGAAAAGGAGCAGATACTTGCCAAAGACAGCAAAACATGCCTACCTACTAGATAGAAGTTGCAAACAAACTCACTGCAAAGAAGAAAGCATAGACTTGTCTGTGGAACCAACTAAATCCCAAAGCAGCATGACAGGATTGTACATATTAAGTGTAGTGACTGGTGACTGCCTTCAGTAATAACTCTCAGGTTCACAGATCCAATATCTAACTGAAGTATGACATACATGGATATCCATAACTAAATGGAGCACAACTGCATCATGCTTGTTTAAAATAAATTAAAAAAAAAAAAATAATTCCAGACTCCAATCTACTTCAAATAGCTTCGTAAGGAGAACTACATCTAGTCCTGCAGCCCTGCTCAGTGCTTCCAAGGAACTCTACAACTGCAGTAGACAGCGTAAAAGCTTTGATCAGTACTATGTGATGAATATTTTACGTATATGGATTTATCCCCTTAGTCCAACATCTAATATTTAGTGTCACAGATCTAAACTGTGCACGGAACGCAGAAGGAATTTCTGTGTAATCCAAGCCATAAATTTGGTTCTGTACTTTCTTTAAACCCCCAACTTCTTGCTGAATTAAGAGTACACCTTCACAGGTATCATGAGTTCTTTGATTATGGAAATCAAGATCTAAACCATGTCAAATTATTGTCAGGATTGTACATCAAAATTGATGTACCACGTAATATGCCACCTTGACCTGACCCGCCCAAGTCTCCTCCCAAGAGTACCACAGAGTCTTTAGACAAACCGCCACCCGTACTGCCCCTCCACATCCTATAACCTTCTGTTGCGATCATCTTTCATATTACCGATGAACACAGACTTGATCTGCTACACTCCCTCCTGCTTTATAACAACGTCTTGAAAGACTGAGCAAGACAAATCTTTTCCAAAGCAAACAAATCCTGTCCTCCTTTATGGGTCGCTTTTCTTCTCAGCCTCTTACAATCAACTTTCTCCCATTTAATCTGTACTTTCAGTCAGCAGTTCCCACAGCCAGGCAGACTCTAGCACTGACCAGACTACTTTCTTTAAGTCACATACAACACTCCAGTTACTGACTGGAATTAAATTTACTTTTCCATTCACCATTGCCACTGTAGACTGTTATTGGCACTTACTTATGAATGGATCTTTTCCCACAGTACTGCTGCATAACCAACTACTCAGTAACTTCTGCAGAACATTCGCCGTATGTTTTACCTCACATACACAGATGAAATGTATGAAGTCCATCACATCCCTTGTAAAAAAGAAGAAATAGACTAAGTAATATTTATTTTGGTGTTTCCTCCAATTTGCTTTCCCTTCATTTCTAGTATTTTTGTAAGCAATGACAAAAATATTTCAATAAAGCTAATGCAAAAACTTGTCCCATAAGTGTCGGACCTTTGTTTGCGGAAATTGTACGTAATAAGCCTTTAAGCAAATAGGCATTACCTGAAATTCTGAGACTTATGTCCTGCTACCTTGATAACACATAGAACAAATCTGGTGTCCCTAATCTTAACTCTGGTTCCTCAAAATCAAGCTTTCCTTTCCACGTTTGATAAAATCACGATATTGAGAATACCATTTTATTCAAGTTAGCAGGTGTGAGCAGAACCAGAATTGATAAATAAGTCCAAGGAACTGATCTGAGTGTGAAAAATAAAAGTAGAAGTTCCCATTTAGAAAAGATGTAATACTAAGTACACTGAGAAAAATCATAAAAGTTAAACACATCCTGACTGAAAAGCTCTTTATATGATCTAAACACATTGAAATTGATTCAACTGTTCAATTTCATTTGAAATTGCTTTGGCTCCAGGCTACAGAGCAAACAATGAAGATATACAACCACTGTGACCAACGGTGTCCTGTAACTTGCATTGGAAAGCTCCAGAGGACTACCGAGATGTTTCCCCATACTATACAGAATGGAAGGTTAACCACTAAGACAACATACAGAGCAGCCCAAAAACCAAAGACTTTACCTAGTAAAGCCAGTTTTCTTGAGAACCAAGACAAACTTTCATATTCAGACTCTGTATATTGCAATTTAACACAAAAGATGACTTTAACCAACCTCCCCAGGTTACTTTTTCAGATGCAAGTTTAGCAAAGCTTGTATTATACACCATGAAAAATAATCTTAAATGACTACCACTATACCTACCTGCTAGTTTAAAAGAAGTCTGCTTTTAGGAACAAGCACATTAACAATCATAACTGCACAAAACACGTATATTGTAAAGTTTCAATAAAAGAAGCAACAGACACTTACCAATACACACATCTATCTTCCCCTTGATAGCAGCTTCATGCAAAGGAGTGTAATTCCAATTGTCTCTTGCATTTGGGTCTGCCCCTTGACACAGTAACAGACTGACAACTTCAGCATGACCAAAAGAGCAGGCGTTGTGAAGGGGTATCAGTCCTCCATCATCACGAGCGTGAACATTCGCTCCTGTCTGTAGCAAGTGCTCTACAACGTCCTTCCTTCCGAAGCCTGCAAGAGAACATATTTCTGTTCATTTGTCCAGTAAAGTAACATGATTTAATGTTCAAAATTGGTCTCTCTTAATAAGAGGGTACAGTCAAATGATATTACTCATATCGATCTTCCACTTTTTGGTGTATTTCACCATAAAGCAAGACTGTACTCACCTTCTCAAACAGCAGTTGGAAGATTCACTTACATGTGACAGAGGTGAACACCACTGTACTGTAATTCATCTGGATGACACTCCAACTCCGGAAGAAGTTCTACAATAGATTTGCCATTCTTTTCCAAGAACAGCCTATTATGAATTTGAAACATTTAGCATAATCTGTATGAACCTAAAGCAAGCATCTTGATGTAGGCCTTCATCCCGGAGAAGGCCTCATAAATAAACACTGAAGGACACTGTCCATGCTCACACAGAACCACCTTATCTCAATCCAAACTACATTCTTGCTCTTTTATAAAGAATCTGACTTCCTGACAAACTGTCGGATTAAAAGGTAGAACTGAGACCCCAGCCAGGAAACAGTACCTCAGTCGAGGAACATGGCCTCTCTTAAGACCAGTGAAAACATCACCATAAAGTCAGCATCATTAAATCAATGCGCTTCAAAATCCTGCATCAGCATGCCATGCCCTCACCCCTTTAGCTTGCTGTCCATGATGAACCTGGAAAGGTTCTAGTGGTCAAATGTGCTTCCTATTGCCCCCAACGCCTTGCAGTAACAGTCTCCAAACTTTTTTTGATTACACACCCCTATCAGTAAGAATATTTTTGAACATGCACCTCCAATCATATACATGCACTACTGCACTATTATGTAGATTATAAATATACACAAAAATAGAAAATTAAAAAGGCTGAGATAAAGGTTAAATAAACACTGATTATAAATTCCTATTTATTATTGGTACAAAATATATTTTATTCCTGCTCTTCCCCCCCTCCCAATATTTTGCACACTTCTCTTTGGAGGCCGCTGCCTTAGAGGACAAGAACAAAAATCATGCTCAAGAGAGACAGTTTGAACTAAAACTTAAGTTTTCATTTTTGTACTAGGTTGCATCTCAAAGAGTGGTTTGCATTTCTTATAAACCTCATGGTTAAATGCAGTATCACTGGAGATTTTAAAAGACTGTCACTTTAAGAGGTATGTGTCTTCTGATAATTCTGTATACCAACTAGCTTAAGTATAAAGAATCTCAAGTATATGAACTATGTCTATGAAACAGCTGAATTAAATGCTTCAGCAAGTGCAATTCCAGCACAGTCATATTACAGATTACAGACTGAATGGACTCCACAGATCACTGATCAAAATTGTAAACTAGCCTTCTAGAAGGCAAATACCAAGCTCAAGGGCAGCTACAAAGAAGCTGTCAGCACTCCCCCAAGTAAGCAGCTCAGTCCCAGCAAAAAGCTGCTGAAACAGTGATAGAAATGGCTCTCAAAAGTCAGCACCCTTTGTCAGCCAACAACTCATGCATGAAGACTTCCTCTCATCAGAACCTTTTACACCAGGGCTGCAGCCCCTGGACAGGACCTCCATTCAATGAATTAAGCTCCCTTTTTGCCAGAGCAGTGCACTAGTTATGGCTATGCATACTTACGGTGCAGAATTAACGTGATTTTCCGCACAGTCCATACAGTGAGATCTCTAAGCCAGATCTAGCAGCTTTGCAACCACACTAGCTTACCCAGTTAAGGCAAATGTCATAACCTGAAGAACAGAAGTCTTCCAGAGGTTGACTAATGCTACGGTTATGGCAGGCAGGGACAAAACAAAAAGCCCCTTTACCGTGGCTTACCATAGTTTGAGAGTTTTGATGACAGTTTACTGTTATCTTTATTTCTGCCTGAAGAAGTATTCTTCTGCGAGACACAAGCAAGCAGGTGGAAGAACAGTCTGGTGAAGACATAGCAGATAAGCACACAGATGCTCACCTCTAGAAGCAGCTGAGGCAGATCAGATCTCTGTTAGTCCTGTACGGTAGCGTAGCTCAAGGGCTCCAGTTGACAAGTACAGCCTGGTTACTTTTGGACAGCCATAAGGACTTCCCCATCCCCACTGTACAGAGACCTCAGCTGCTTGCAGCACAGATGCTGAACCACTACACATTACAAGTTAGCACACAGAGCAGATACCGAAGTGAGTTTTCTTTAATACACGGGGCGAAACAGCAGTTCAGCAGCTGCTCCACAAGCTGCTGAGCCATACCAGCTGCAGGGAGGGGCCCACAACCAGACTGGCACCTCACTTAGCAATCCAATTTTATTTAGTCCATCACTAAAGAGGAGTCAAAGCTTTCTTCTGGTACATCATATACTGATCACTTCATGTTAGAAATTACACTACAGAAATGGAAGCCTGCAAATCAGAACTGGTGTTATTAAAAGTGATACTTATCATGACAAAACTGCTATCAGGAGACTTTTTTCTTAATTGAACTGTCAGCAAGGCCACTGCTACTATAAATCAGTGCAGCTTCTAGCATGACAACTGATTGATTTTGTTTGTTTCTATTACAAAATAGTCAAGGAACAGCATCTGCAAGTCTTGAAATGGAAAATAGCTTAAATGGGTACAACCACAAACAAAGGGTATCTGGTGCCACAGCAAAGCTAATGGGTCATAAATACCAAGGAGTAGTCCTCAAAGTTCCCACATTTATATTGTTCATTTGACTGGCAAAGAAGAATTGAGCAAGACAAGAATTAGAAAAGGATGCTTTCAACCAAATGGTAAATTAACAGATTTTATTAGCCTTCGATTTATAGACTGAACTACTAAAACCCATGCTGAAATTGCTTGAGGATTTACTTTACATATACTTCTTGTCTCTCAAGGAAAAACAATCTGACAGCACCTGAAAACACAGATTCCTTTTCAGATTGTTCAGTGTGATTTTTGGGACTACATATATACTTCAAGGTATTGCAGGCATGGGATCATGGATAAAGTTATCCTTGGCACTGCCAGCAATAAACACTTCAGGTTTTGCTGAATTAGCTCTTCTGTTCAGTCTTCAAAATACACACTAAAGGTTACTGTGATTTTATCCCACCAACCCACCAATCTTTTGGAAAAAGAGTAACCAATCATGGGAAAAGCTCCCACCACCACAGCCCACTACTGGCAAGCCTGTAAAAGCTTGAATAGACAAAGTGCAAGAAAGTCTTCTGCAACGGTCACACGACAATCTGACAAAGCAGTTGGAATTACTGACACTTCTGCAGTGTCACAGTCAACTTTCGTAAAAAACAAGACACATGCCAAGCCATTTGCAGCAGATGAAGCACATATAATTCAGTTTATACTGAAGAATTTGATGCTATTTTATTTGAAGTCATGACCGACTGTGATGACCTCTACAAGAGCAGGATTCTTAATTTCCAGTGCAACTTTCATTTACAAAGTCCAAGGAAGAGTACACAAGAAAGGACCTGTAATCAAAGATCCCAAAAGACATTCAAATAGCAGGTTCCTATAGAAAACATCCCAAACCAGTATAACCATGGAGGAGAGTCACATTTAAAGACCCAGCACGCAAGCTTGTTTTGACAAGATTCACCTTTCAGATTCCAAAGCACACTCACAGTCAGAGTTCCTTATTAGCTAGGGTTATTTCACACATAAAATGCACAGGCTTTGCCCTCATTTTAGCTTTACACAATTCAGAAGTTTCAGGCAAGTCACAGTACCTCAGAAAACATTGTCCAGAAGAGAAAGAAAGCAGTAATCCTATTATATAACAGCAGTAGCAACGGAACATCTGAAATTCAAGTGTCTTTCAGTCAAACTGCAGAAAACGCAGAAATTCAGATTGACTGACAGACTCTATATTTCTCCAGTCATCTCACAGAAACAGTTGATGACTAAGGCTGGGCAAAAGCCAGGAGATGGACAAAGCTATTACAGCTTTACATAAATCAAGAGACAGGCAGACAGTTCATGGAAAACACCACTTAACTAGTTCTTTGCCAATGCTGAATTCTTGCTTTTTTTCATACTTATCACTTTAGGCTGGAAGGGGGGGGGGGGGCGCTTCAGATAGTAAATTGGCAGCTTGAAATTGAGCTATATATAAAAAAACTTTCAAATGCTGTCAGATAAGACAGCACAGAGTCACCATCAAACGCTTACTGATACTATCAAGAAGAGTTGTCCTACTCCCCTACTTCACATTCTACTCCTAGCCCACAAGGTTATCCTGTTCCATCTCTTCATGTGGCATTGAACCTAAAGAGCAAGGAGGATCAGGGTGAGCAAGAAGAATGACTGAGAGAAGCAACAAGAGCATCAGCTGATACCCTGATACATGCTCTGGTTAGGGCTTAAACAGTAAACCTGCGTTCGGTTAGTCACAAACTTTCGCATGGTAACAGTTTACAGACAATTACTAACAGTCCCAGAAGCCACATAATTCATTGCACAATTTCAAGACTAATTTTCAGAAAGCTTAGTAAAAAACCAATCCAATAAATATACGGGCTTCCCACTAGAATCAGAAGAATGCTTTCCCCAGCGAATACAATACAGCAAGCAGTCAGTTTGATCAGTTTAAGTACAGCTGTACTATTTTACCCACTGCCCAACAAATGTCACTTGACCACAACAGAGCATGAACTCCTCCAAACGTCAATTCCAACCTCTGCGAAGCTGCTGTTACATGCAGAGTTTAACTTATCACATGGAAGACTTCCAGCTCTCACAAAGCACTTCTCCTTTTGTCTGCTTACTCCTAAGAACACATTCACTCCAGAAGGAGTTCAATTTTACAGAAATGTATAATCACAGGTTAAGCACACCAGCAGGTATTGCTGTGATCTCAGGCAAAGCAGGAAAGATGCTCTTACTGAATGTAATCCCACTTGGTAGAGCATTAAACATACCTCACAGGAGAGCACAAGCCCTTGAAGGAGAGAAGCACACATCTTAAGACACACAACACTTTGAAAACTGTTTTAAGCTATAAGCAAAGGGTGGAAGAATTTCAAGCTAAGTCATTGTACGTCTCTTTGCTTTAGTACTACACATTCTGGGACCAGGTTTTTCCCCAAGACAGATCTTCCAAAAATGACCAGCGCTTCTACTTAACTAGGCAGAACACAATTAAAGCTGATCTAAGTACACTGAAGAGCCTTCAAGCTGGGAGAAGGAGCACCTGGTTCAGTATTACAGGTCTGAGATTTTGCATTTATATCCTCTTGTAAATTCCTTCAAAATATTTTAAACAGGAAGGAGAACCAATACATTGCACAAAGTATTGAAAGACCATTCAAAAGAACAAGTCACCAGCCACAAAGAAAGCAACTTCCTAGGAAGTAACACACTTGTGACCCTAATAGAGTTCATGTACTACCAATGCTACAAAAGCAGAACGAATTTGAGAATCAAGGTCAGCAATTTATGAATTAATCTTTTTATGTTAACAACTCTGCATTTCACATGCTCAGAGCCTGCAAGGCTGCCAGGATGTTTCCTTATGGACTACATGATCTGCACTCTTCATTCTGACCATACAAATCCCGCTGAAAATTGTTATCATCCCTGATTTAAGTTGCACAAAGCAAAATTAATCAGTGACTCAGCTTTACAAGCAACTGTTTGAGTAAGGTTAGACATCATTTGTATGGCAAGGATATATCAGACAACCACAACAAAGTGAGTCAGAGTAGTTTAAGAATGGTATCTCAAACAAGGCTTTCCAGAGCAATTTAAGCTACTTTCTTGCACACTGGTGGAAAGGCCAATTCAAGTCTCTCTGCACAGTGTGGATGGGTGTAGTAAGTTACCAGCTACTTCTTGCCACTTCCTGGCTCTCAACTCAAGGAACACTCAGTAGATAGTTATGTTCGTTCTGCCTCCTCAGTTGCTTATCTCACATACTGAAGCAGCTTGCATTTGTATGATTAATTGCTGGTTGACAAATAAGTTGAAGCCGCTCTCAGACTCTGACCACTGACTGTTTTCAAACCCAAGTGAGATCCCTTTGCTTTCAGGATTAAAGTTGTGTACTCACGAATTTTTTCAAAGAACATGTTAGCCTTCATAAAAAGATTTGCCTTCCAACAGCTACTACTAATGATACCAAAAGCATTCTTACAGAAAACTACTTTCCCCAAACAGCTTTTTGCCATTACTATAGACCTGAGCAGAAAGAAAATACGGAATATCACTGATGCTTTAACAAGCCACGTTAAAATCAGGTTTCTCAAAGCCAGAGTTTGGGCTGATACCAAGAGCCCTTCAACCTGTGATCCCAACTCCACACCTTCCGAAAGCCACTCTGGGAACCTCTTCCTCAGTATAGAAGTGGGCATTAAGCCACAGTTCAGCCATTACTCTTAGTTGTCTCTATATTCTTGGGTTAAGCACTAGAAAGAGAGTAACTGTAAAGCTAAAAGAATGTGTTGCCTAAGAACTTGAGCAGCTAACTTATGATCAAAACCAAGTTAAACTTATCATTAAATGGGTGTGGAACTGGACAAGCTTACGATTGTGGCTCTATAAAGAAATTGGCTAGGAGTCAGCTTATTTCTATCGGGTCCATCCACCTACTCATTTCTGAAAGAAGTGCTCTTAATAATGATTATCATCAAGGAGTAGTCCTAAATACATACAAATCAAGCTATCAGGAGTAAAAACATATACATCCCTTTGTAAGGCTAAACCTTATTTCAGAAGGGAAGAAGCAAGTTTGTTGCTTTAAAAAAATCTACCTATCACATGCAGAACTAACTCATTTGGTCATGACAAAATACCTTTAGCCATTTGGTCAACTATATGACATCATCACAAATGCAGAATTATCATGCTAGTTGACAAGATGACACAGCACAGGCTTAACAAGGTTTTTCAGGTAGTAAGGGCCACATAATAAAGCTGTTCATCACCTGGTGAAATCAACAATGACAATTAAGATCTTTCTCAAGAAAAAAAAAAAAGATAACACATCATTAGATCAGAGCACAATGGAAATGCAAGGGAGTGGAATAGTTGTCTCATTCAATGCAGTTTGAAGAACTATTAAGCAGAACACAGGATATTCCAGCAAAGAGTGGAAAATACAAGAGGAAGTAAGCTACTTCTAATACAAGTTAACAGTCCCAACTACTTAGTGAACTCCTTACCAAAGGATGAGATTTTACTAACATGGAGAAACTGGGTCTTGCTCAAACAGTTGCTGAGTTACAAACTGCAGGAAGAAGCACTCGGAAGAAAAAATACTCAGGAAAGTATCATGAAGAGGACAACTGTATAACGCTTCCCTAGACATCTGCTTTTGGCCACCAGTAAGGATAAACTCTTGAGCCGAATATACCTAGTACTGTTGAATTTTTTTTTTTTTTTCCATTATAATCAAGCTAGTTTTCATTTAAAAAACCCTGAATGCAAAAGCCAGGAGTACATGGATACCTCTACTTAACTTTTTGGTTTGTATTTTAAAGTTACTCCATTACTTTCTAGTCTTTAAGATCTGCTTCTTACTCTGATTCTTGGGTGCTGCTGGAAAACATCCAGAGCCTGCACTGGTACCAGAGAGCCAAATATCCCGCAATCCATACAACAGTTGAGACACTCCCAAGTCTCTGATCATGCATGCTCTATAGAAGAATCACTCGAATCACTTGCAAAGAAAAAGCTGACCACCACACATCCTGAACGACAGTCAGAATTCCAAGACAGGCTCTGCTAGAATAACAGTCCCGTTGGAGGATGAAAGGAAAATGATCCTTTGATCAACCTCTTCTTGCTTGCAAGGGAGGTGTCTATCACCCTGATATGGCTTCAGTATAAATTTCTGCCTTATTCATAGCTAACTAAAGCAGGTCAGATTTATTCAGCACACTAGTTGACATTTCAACACAGAGCTGAAGAACAGATTCCCTTCCTTCAATCAATTGGCAATTCAGATATCCCAGATTAAGAAAATCTGGGTAAGACTGTTTCTTCTACTTGATGTAGCCATGCATATTTTATCTCTAAGAGGATAGTAGACAGATGCCAACTTCTAGAAACAGATTCAGACTATAGTTATTTACAGATATTTCAGTTCTCACCTCTTCCCCAACTTAACGTATGTCCTAAGGATTCTAAATGCTCTTGGAAGCCACCCTTTTTTTCCTTCTGCCGTGAGAAAGGAGATGAAGGTGACTTTGAAAGGAGAAACCTTACAAAGCTTAAGGAAATCTGAAATCAGTGGATTTTACAAGAAACTAGAACTAGGGAAGTTGTCCTTTCCTATTACAGTAAAATTAGCTTAACTGCCTGGCATTACTGCGAAAAAAGACATCTGAGAAAATCAGATGGAGTTAGGGAGAAGCTGAAGTCAAGTATCCAAGGGAAAAAAAAAAATTAATCCAGCTATCCCCTAAACTGTGAAATGAAGAATTACAAGAAAAATTTATCACAAATCACAAGGTCCAAAGATCTCTTTCTTGTGATTTTAAGAGTTTAGCTTCAAGAGCTTTGAAACATTGCATGCTGCACTCTCCAACTCCCCATTATGTGAAGGCCATACAATTCACACTTGGGTATGAATCATAAAACATGAACTATTATTCATAACACAGCTTCAGATACGCAGCAGACTCCTGTGCTCATAAACAAGTTTTATTTCTTCTTTTGCCCACAAACGAGAAGGGGATTAAATCCACCTACTGCATCGCTGGCAGATATATATTATAAGATCAGTTGCATTCAAAGAACGTGCTTACAGGCCGTTCCAAACTGCAGGACCCCAAGGTCTCTGTAATAAAAAAAAATCTGCCTAATAGTATTACATGTCAAATCCATTTGGACCAGACATACTGTAGTGATTTGAGATAAAAATACATATGGTAGCTAAGGAAAGACTTTAAATCTGAAAAATACAAATATAGGAATTTGTTAGGTACAAGAACTTCACCTGCTGTTTTCCTCACGCTACAAGCACCTTCCACTACTATCACAATAGCATCTTATCGACACCATCAACTTGCTATCCCCTTAAGTTTTGTCCGCTTCTCAAAGTAGAAGCTCCCACTGCATCTTCAACACTACAGTTTGTACTAGCAAAGAAGTTAAAACTTGAGATCTCAGAATTTAAGGGGAAGCAGCAAGGTCTGATTTTAATTCTGAATCCAAAACAAGCAGAGCAGACTCAAGACGAGTCTTCCAAAACATTCAGAACTTCATATGAACACAAGCAGTTGTACCAGCACTGTGTTCTAGGGTTCACTAAAATTAAGTCAATCTCTGTACCCCAGAAATGGACTGCTTTAAAATCCACTTGCATAAAGTCATGCATTACTGGTAAAGCTCAGGGGTCAGAGAAGAATGAAAAGGAAACAGCTCGGGACCAGAAGTTCCCTTAGGGGCACTGTGAAATGTCAACTGTACTTTGAAAACAAAAACAATCCCATACAGTCTGAGAAAGTATTACCTGACTGATAAATTGTACACCACTGTTCAGAGTTCCAGGCAACACCGTGCGACAAAATAGTCATTTTTATTACTGATATCGACACAACACTTTAGAGCCATCCACCAGCATTTAAATACCAATCACGTAATACAGTTCTGTTAAATATGTTGGTTTACATGTGCTAGTGCACCACTTAAAGCTCAAACAAGATCTGTGCCCCTTACCACCTAAGGTCTAGACCCATAACACTGTGACACATGTCAGAAAGCCCTCAGGCTGGCCACAGACCCAGCAGTTGTGCAAGTCCTGAGCTAGGGCTGATGTTTTAAAGCATCGCCTTTGTTTGCCTTTATCATGAACTTCACATGCCCTGTGCCTCCAGTGAAGACTACAGCCTGTACAAAATGTTCTCTGTATGGATGACACTAACCTATACTTGCTAGAAGATAACGTTTACTTCCAGTTAATGTAAACTGTTGGACTTCAGTATTAACTGCTTTTAGGACATTATTTCTGATCACAATGACATTTCTTCTCCGCACTAAGAGGCACATTCTCTCCCGGCCACACCTATAAGCTCTGTCAATTCAGTTGTTCTACTTCACCTGTTTCCCCAGCCCACCTGGGCCACAAGAGATACAGCAACTAATGAGCAGCTATGCCCAAATAAAAGGGAAAAAAAATGACAAAGTACAATCCATCAGCTTTCGTTCTTATCGACTCTACATGCATCACAGGGATCCCTGACTTTCAAGACCTACTGCAATACCCATTAAACCCTTAATTTCAAGCTAACTGTCCTGAATTCCAGTTTCTCACTTCCTCAGCACACATGCACAAGTTTACAGCAGCCTACGCATCAAGTACAGGGAAAAAGTCTGTATTTTTAGACAATACAGTCTCCCTTACGTCTCCAGGGTACCCTCTCCCACTGGTTTCACTCAAAAGAAGGTCTTCTGTTTTATGAGGAAAAAAAAACAGCCGAGTTCCCCCATCTGCAGCAAAAGGCTGCCTGGGAAGCGTGCTCACCCTTCTGCTCTCAGCTTAGTCTTGAATTCTGCCAACCCACCGAGATGCTGGGGGTCCAGTGCCCGCAGGTAGGGAAGCTACTCCTGGGGAACCAAGTCGGGAGCTGTACCCTCCCTGCCCCGACGCGTTGGCTGT
>JAAGNO010030118.1:0-21804 GCA_033439905.1 Ceryle rudis | reverse complement strand
TACAGATGACTTTTTGATATAGGATACATTATATATCTTATTTTAAAAGGATCTGTGAAGGTATGCTGCATAAACACATATGGTGAAAATATATTATGTTTATTTCTTCTCAGAGATTAGTTCTGTTTGGTTTTTGTGGTTTTTTTTTTATTCAGCCAATTAAATAAAAAAGTATAGATTAGCATCATAACAGCTCCCCCTGCAGATGATCTCATCGTAACTACGGCAGCTGGAAGAGGAGACCAAGCCATGCCTTCTCAAAGGTTTAGCAGCTTTGGACAGGATGTTATTCATCATCTCAGAATGAAAATTTCACATTACAAACACAGATACTGTATCATGTTTTGGCAATGGAGCAGCTAGTTTTGCTTCGGAACAAAACCGTTTCCTGTAATGCCAGACAGTGAAAGAGCAATGCGTGTACTGATGGTACTACACAGCCAAAGAACTACGATGAAGTCGTGAAAATGCATATATAGCCATATGCACTTATATATACACATACACATTCTTGTGTGTATATATATTATGCATGTCCAAAAATAACATTGAAAAAACATTGCAGCAGTTTTTTTAAACACATGAAACTTATAATAGTTTGACCTCATTACTACAGGTTAACTAATTAAATCTTCTGCAGTGCAACTCAATACAATACACTTAGTGCAGAGAAGTTAAGGTTTTGGTATTGAGGAGGCTAATTTCAGATTTCATGGGAAAGGACCAAATACAGGATCACCATAGCTCTGACAAAGCACAAACAAACCTGTTGCCACATACGTGTGAACAAATAAGGACATTTCTTTTTTATTTTTTTTTTCACGTACTGCTTCAGAAATTGCTAACTTAACTGCATTCATGCTCATTTCGATATGCTTCAACAAGCTTTGTCTGGCACCAGTCTGTAAACCATTAACAGCTTAAACTACAAAAAGGTGGGCTCCTGTGTTTCAAAGAGGTTAAAAACCTACTGACTGAGCTTCATACCACGTTTGTCTGCCTCAGTGCAGAATTACTCCAGATGGCGTGTGAAATTCTCTGGGAAAAGTCCTTTATAACTATTTGCATCTCTGTACTGAAGCCACTCGGATTCCTTAATGCCTGTCAACCAACCAGCCTCCTGCAAAGAAAAAGACAAGAGCTTCTTAAACTTCAGGTCTCCTCCCTTCCTTGTTCTGAGCTTCAGACCTGAAGACATTTCAGAGTCACACGGCTAAAAGGTTTGGTGCTCTGTTTAAAAAGCAGCCTCTGATTTTGCACAGACAGTTTTCTCTGATTGGGAAATTGTCAGACCACAATTTTGTGGGACTGAGTGACCGTGAACATACTGTATGGCCTTCAGCCCATCTAACCCTTAGCTGAAATCAAAACTGGATAATGAGTCTTCCAGGTCATCCAGTATTACACCAGATCTGCATTTGTGCAAATCTCTGTTAAGGCTTTTTCAAAGTTGCCACAATAATATTTGCACATATGTTTTTGAAGCATCTAGAATACCTGAGAGAAAGGAGAGAGGAGTTGCAGCTTTCTGGCACACACAGCACAGACTGTACAAGGGAATGGACAGTTTTACTGGATAGTATCTTGAACTCAAGACTAATGAAAAAACTGAAGGCACTGGGTGGGACTGGTTTGCTTTGCATGGGGAATACAGGCTGATGTTACCAGCTCTGTTAGAATTACAGTTTTAGACAGGCCCATTTTGAAGGAGAATAAAGAATATCAAAGATAAAAAGACTCAATATAAATCAACCAAGTACCTTACAAAAGACAAAAATATTCAGCTTTATGGTGATGTCAAACCTGAGGGGCAAATAGGCACTGAGTAATAAAGATATGACTAGAATGCTTTCAGAAACATGAATACATAAAGGTCTATTTTCTCCATCATTGCACACAATTTACTCCAATTAATGCTAATGGAATTCTGATGCACATCACAAGAGAAGAGTATATTTCACAGATTCACCAAGTAACGATTAAGCATATTTAATAAATACGTAACGGCCTAAGAAAAACAGACTGAAGTGAGAGAGCAGAGTTTGCTACCCTTACAGCAATGTCCTATTCTGCAAATACTGATAATGAAATAAGGTGAACTGCCCACCAGGTAAGACAGCATAAGTTGTGTAAGCATAACAGAACCTATCCCTTTAAGAAGAGCAAAGTGCCCTGCTGAAAGAAAAATATTTTATTCTGAAACAAACAACAACAACAAAAGTCCAAACACAAAACCCAATTATTTATCTCTCATATTAAAAGAAAGCTCAGCTGAGATGAGGAACATTGGTTATTACCTACCTTTGGCACCATCAACCATTGAAACAATTTCAAATACAGTCCCCAGCACTTGTATGTGCTTAGGGCATTTCTATTTAGACCTATATTAAGAAATATTCTTCCTGCAGAACAGTGCTCTTAGCTACCTGACTAGGCAGGATCCAGCCCCCAAGTTCTCAACACCCAAATCTTCTTAAGAAGATTTTTCACCAGCACTACCAATACTAACAGATGCCCACAAAGTGGCAAAAGAAAACCCCCCAAAAAACAGTGGCCAAAATTCACTTCATTGCAATTCAATTTAACACATGAATTAAAATAATTTAAAAATTCACCAGAAACACATTGTTAAAAGAAAAATTGATGTCTTAAATGAAATTAAACTGTCCTTTTATTTAGATTCAGGCTTCCAGAGGGCAGAGTTAGCTTTAGAGGAATGCAGTACACATAGCACCACCTCCATACATTTTGATTCTAGGACTTCACAATTTGTGTGCAGCCTCAGTGCTCTCTGTGCATGAATTTGCATTATTTCTCCAAATCCACATATAAAAGCTCTGAACATCTAGGGACGATGTAATAAATTCTACTGCATTATTAAGAAACAAAATGATATATAGCAACATAATGCACAGTTTGCAAGTCATCTTCTGTATTAAGCCTTTATGTGCATGTGTGTCTGTATAAAATCCACTACAAAGTAGCATAAAAAAAGCCCTAGAAAATACGCTGAGGTCGGATCCTGCTAGTAGAATATATCCATGACTTTAACTGTAGCCAGCTCTGCCATTTAGTCTCAAACGAAACCAAGTACAAAGACAAAAGTGAAATTTTTGTGTTTTCTAACAGTAATGACATTTTGAATACACATTCCCATTAACTAGAATCAGTGAGAAAAAAAAAGTTGAGACAAAAATGTCAACAAAAGAACGAGCCACATGTTTTTACCTGATCAGCTGTGGTCTCAGAAGGAATTACTAGTACAATATCTCCTCGCTTTAAATTAAGCTCATCACTGTTAGCTGCCTCAAAATCATGTAGAACTTCAACCTGAAGAAAATAACACCAAACATAGAAATGTGATCTAAATGGAGACATTTTCTCAACAAAATGATCTGTTAAAACTTTTTTTGCAAAAAAACCCCAAACATATGGCTATAAACAGGTACATTTGAATCTTTAATGTTAACATTGATTCATGTCAAACTTTTGTGTTCAGATCCTTGGAAGCAGGGACAGCTTAAGTCTTCTTAAGGCTACTGAAGGAAACCTAAGATCCTTTCCTAAGGTTGCAGGATCTCAAGAACAGATGATACAGTAACACCCCACCAGTCCTGCTTCTTGGACAAGGCCTGCTGACCTTCTGTGTAAGGAATTTGCTTTCATTCCCCACTATCATTAATAGATCTGAGATAAGGGTGGCAGGATTTTGCAAATAAATTTGGGGAAGACTCCTAGGAACTGAGTATTTCAGACTCTTATTCTCTTGTTGTGGCCACTGGATATTATTCTTGCTGTAAACATCCATGGGAATTTGAGTGGGACATACAGCACCCATTTCGACAGGTGACAACAGAGGCAGGTAATGGGAACCCTATTTAATGCTTGCCTTGGAAAGAGTTCTCATTTACTGGCAGATAAGTATGCCAAAAATATCTGTCTTTCGAAAGGGTGATTATTAAAACACTGTCAGGATCAGCACGTCATTGTGAACAGGCCATTTTAGCTAAATGGTTCTACCTCCTTAGGAGATACACCATTCTATTTTTCCCAAAGCACAGACAGTTGCATGGTAACTCTGCAATAATGAAAGAAAATGGCATCACGAACCGGGTGGCAGGCATGTAGTCTGCTTCTCATTATTTCTGTCTGACCCAAGAGAGTGTGATGCAAACCAAAAGATTAACTATGTCAGCATGTCTGAGTCAAGAGTTGCACAATACTGCTCACTCTCACCTTAATGTTATTCTCAAAGTTTGCTGAAAATATTGAGCAATGAGAAGAGACCAAGAAGAATGGCATACTTACAGAGTGCTATGGGACTAATTAGTCTGAACCATGAAAATTATAATAGGAAGCATGTAAAGTTCATCCATCCTCAAGGAGCTTTTCTGCTGCTCGGTCATTATGAAGTGAGAAGCATTATCAAAGAACCTTGCAAACTGGGAAACCCTGGGGGTCTTGCCAGCCAAGGAGAGAATTTCTCTTGCATCTCATTAAACTTTTCTGTTTGATTACCCTAACAGTTTATAATTATAATATTACTAAAGTTACAGAATGACATTTTGGCTTCATTACCATGAACTGTAGAAGTCCCGTGGGTTTCAACAGAACCAGAACTTCCACTATAGATTTTCAGGCCAGATAAATGCCATTTTTTAATATTCACAGAATCATAGAATGTTTTGGGTTGGAAGTGACCTTAAAGATCAAATATATTGTTAGTATATCAGATGTATTATTAGCATATATCATAAAATATTGCTGACTAACTCTGTGGCAGTGCAGTTTTACTAAATGTATTAATTTTCAGTAGTAATTTGGTGAAATGAAAGGGTTCTTGTACTTCAGTGAGTCTTAAAGCTACCTAAGGGTATGCACAGCAACAATGGTGTGTAGAAAGTGTATCTTCTCAGACTTTATAGATAAAGCAACAATATAATCTTAAAGTTGTGTTTGTGCATATTTGTGTGTGCTTGTGTCCGGTTGTTAAAATAAGCATCCGTTGTCCTCAAGAAATCATCACACTACCTGTGTGGACAGACACATCCACAGAATCTAGGCCTGAAGGGATGTCTAAAAGAATGAAGAAGCAGACCTTAAAGAGAAAGCCAGGGGGCATTGCAGAAGCTGTGTCATCTGCTGGAACAGGCTGATCTTGAGAAGGTGCAGCCTGGATTTCTTCAGTGGGTTTCTGCTCAATTCCAATGTGGGAAGTTTCACTGGGAGACGTGTCAGTGCCCTGAGTGCCCATCTCTGCTGTGGCATCTTTGGACTCATTCATGACAACTTCATGCTCTTCTCCTTCCCCCTCATTGTTTGATGCTGGCTCTATTACTACTGAAGGGATGCTGCTGACCTTTTCCTGTGGAAAAAAGCCCCAAAAAATCACAAAGGCATTACAAGCGTATTTAGTACTTTATTTCAAGCAGGATAACACAACTGTTTATTGCACAGGGTGTATATGGGAATGGGGATTTCTTTCTTCTCCACAGTGGATTCTTACATTAAGACAGAATCCCTTCCCTGTTTTCACTGCTCCCCTTAGGCCTCCTATGTCTGCTTTATATATTACCACAAATCACTGCAGTAAGTAATAAAAATGCTCTGCAGGTAGTTTGGGTTTCTTTTTCAATGTGCATGAAATTAACAGACCTTTCTTTTCCATCCAAACTTTTGGTAGGTTTGGATAAAGCCAAAAGTTTTGGGAGTCACTGTCCTGTCCTATATTTCTTTGGGAATCCAAGTCAGCAGGATAATAGTGATATAAAGGTGATGAAAGAAGGAAACATGACCTATTTCTTTGTCTGAGGGATTTCTGCTGATTTAGAGCAACATAACTGGGAGCAGAGAAAGCAAATATGCTAAGCAGATAGTATTTGACCAATAATGAAGCTTAGGAAAAAAGCATATAAGGAAACTTTTTGGACGATCCTCTGCCAGACCATGCTATTTTGGTGCACAGAAGAAATACAGTGTGCAACAACAGAAGGTGGCACCTGGTTGCAGCGTCTGCTCTAGTAGCTGCTCCCCAGCTCCTCAGAGATTGCAGAAGAAAAGGCAGCAGGCCATGTGCAGATACACAGCTTGACTGCTGTCATTTACATAAAGCAAAGTAATGCTAATGATAGGACATGTTGCCAGGAGACAAGAAAAATCCATTACTTTCTCTGCCTATTTCTCCAGAAAGCCCTGTTAGGTTATATGATTAAGCTTATCTCCACAGAGGAGCACAGACAAACAACAGCAGGAGTGGAAGCCCAAAAAATACCCTGCCCATGCTACTCCCATGCCTGTCACAGGAGCCATCAGCCCATTAAGTCCCATCTCCACAAGCCCAGGGGAGCAGAGGTACACAAAGGCAGGCACAACCCAAATTAAGGACTCAGAAGAAGGGATATCCTAGGAGAGCCTCAGCTGTGGAGGCACAAAGGTGCAGCAGCCTTGCCTCTGTTGAGCTGCTGAATCTGTCCTGATTCCCCTAACACAATTTCCTATGCACTGACACGAGTTACCTGAGACACATCAGCCTCCTCTTCTTCTCCCTCAGGTTTGTCACCTTCAACAACACCCTCCTGCTCAGTGGTAGCAGTGCCTTCACCCGCTCCTGCAGCCACAGCCACCATGTCTTCTACTGCCGCAGCCCCCTCAGTGACAGGTACCACCTACAAGCAACAGAAGGGAGGGACCTTTCAGGATATGATTTATGGATATCTGCTGGAGAGACCATGGACCAACCTCTGTTCTGCAACCTCCTTGGGTGGTGCCAACCCCCAGCCTTGGATTCATGGGTTTCCTCCTGATATGTGGGGGAAAGCAGTGCCAGAGGCAAGCTTGTGGAGGGAAGATGATTAACAGGCAGGAGACAGACATTTATGAAACCTCCCTAAGGACTACTTAGCAGAGTCCTCAGCTACTAGTGGAGTAACAGTTTGCCAAGGGTCTTGTATTTTTTCCTTCTCATATTTTCAAGCTGTACTGTGGAAGAGAGTCACCACAATTTCTACTGAGGAGGAGGAGCTTGCAAACTGTCAAGGGGTCTGCGGGACCCTGTTAGTGGAGTCTGTTCTCAGGAGTAGCTTCCAAGCCTTCTCCAGCTACTGTCACCTACCTATAAATCTGGACTGCCTTAATTACACACTCCTTTCTAATAGAGAGACTTGTGAATTGGACTATATCAGCAGAAGCAAATATATTCTATGGCTAAATAGAGATCAGAAATCTTTAGGTTCCATCAGATACCAGAAAAAAATATGACCATAGAGATCTACAGCTAGGTCAGTATGAAAAAAAGAAATATACATAAAAGCCCATTCGGTCTGGATATGACCAAACCATTTGTAATCAGTTCATGCTGAAAAGTTAGTGCAAGTTTTGTTTCAGTTCTTGAGAAGTAGATACCTGCCTACACATCAGTGTTGAATCCTTCATCTGGCAGAGACTGGTGCTGTAATTTATGTACCCTCCCTAACATTTGTATTGGTATATGCTGGTGTATGCTTACCGTAGCATACTGGATATATACTTAGAGCAGATTAATATTAAGAGTTGGAGGGTGGAAGGTAACTCATTCTGTTAATTCAATTAACTTCAAAATGGAATTTTTAATGGATGGCACCAGGATAAAGTAAAAACACTGAAGACAAATTGTTTTCTACTACTATTGTTTCAACTGTCAAGCTACAGTTAGCAGGAGTATCTCCGATCTACAGTTAACCGCCTGATGCTTTGTGTCCTCAGTTTGATCCTTCCTCCTCAAATGAGGCTAACCCAGCTACCTGAACTCACACTTGAACTGCCTGCAGTTGTTCACAGGCACTCTCCAGACGTTTTTTAGCAATATCTCATACTCAGCAATACCTCATACTCAGAAATACTCCTACTTGCTTCTGTTAATTGATGTGATCAAGAAATTCTTCTGGAGTCCGTGAAGGCAGAAAATAGGGTTTTGTAGAAATCACTGGAGAAAATTTAGTTTACATATAAAATGCTGCTGGTGGGGGATGCCTTATCATAAAAAGAAGTAGCATCAGAAGATGTGGGTAGACATAACATCCTTGTGGGTAAGCTCAGGAAGTATGGGTTAGAAGAGTGGATAGTGAGTTGGGTTGAGAACTGGCTAAATAAAAAAACTCAGAGGGTTGTGATCAGTGGCACAGTGCCAGTTGGTGACCTGTAGCTAGTGGTGTTCCCCAGTACTGGGTCCAGTCTTACTCAACATCTTTATCCCTTCACCTGCTGGAAAGCAGCTCCACCAAGAAGAATCTTGGAGTCCTGGTGGACAAGAAGTAATTCATGGGACAGTAATGTGTTCTTGTGGCCAAGAAGGCCAATGGTATCCTGGAGTGCATAAAGAAGACTGTGGCCAGCAGGTTGAGGGAGGTTCTCCGCCCCCTCTACTCTGCCTTAGTGAGATCACACCTGGAGTATTGTGTCCAGTTCTGGTTTCCCCAGTTCAAGAGAGACAGGGAAATACTAGAGAGAGTCCAACTGAGAACTATGAAGATGATTAAGAAAGTGGAACATCTCTCTTAGGAGGTAAGGCTGTGAGACCTGGGGCTATTTAGTCTGAAGGAGACTGAGAGGGGATCTTACTGATGTTTACAAACATAAGGGTGGGTGTCAAGTAGAAGGGGCCAGTCTCTTTTCAGTGCTGCCCTGTGATAGGACGAGAGGTGACAGTCACAAACTTGAACACAGGAAGTTCCACCTCAACATGAGGAAAAACTACTTTACCATGAGGCTGGAACAGGCTGCCCAGAGAGGTTGTAGAGTCTCCTTCTCTAGAGACTTTCAAAACCCATCTGGATCTATTCCTGTGTGGCATGCCCTGGGTGATCCTGCTCTGGCTCCTTGCTCCAGAGATCCCTTCCAACCCTGACCATTCTAGGATTCTATGATGACATCATCTTCTGTGACTTGGAAGGCATGCAAGCTGCCATTCATAGTATTACCCATTTTAGTAGCTTTGACCCAAGAAGCTATTCAAATAAATGGTGAGTGTAAAAGCTGTGGAAGAGGCTAGTAGGAAAGAGAGGGATCAGAATCCCTCTGATTGATTTTACACCATGCACTTCCAGCAGCGTGTTGCAAAAATTGATCTTGCTGTCTGTTGTGATTAGGATCAACACTCCTTTTCTATTTATTGCATTTGTATAGCCTGTTTTATCTCACTAAGGAGAAGAATATGAATGTACATGAATCAGCTCTCAAACACCCACAGTGAAAGGGTGATGGTCTCCACAGCTTGTAACCATGAGTCACTGAATGCGTACCACAGCTCCCGGTTGCATAACCATTTGTTCTTGTGTCTTGGAGCACAAACCCAATGCAAGCTAGATGATTCAAAAAAGCTTTTACAAAAACACGAGGTAGCACAGAATGAACCTCACTATCAGCCTCAAATATATTTGAATGGTACAGAAAAGAGAAAACAAAAAAGATCCCACCGAATTCATACCCAGCTCTAGTAAACCACATACTTGCAGATATAGTCACCTGTATTATCTTACTTCATAGTGAAAACCAATCCTACAAGTCTCTTTTCCACAGACTAACAAAAATATTAGACAGTCTAATCATATTCCAGATTCACAGAATCATGGAATTGTTTGGAGTAGAAGGGACCTTTAAAGGTCATTATTCAACCCCCCCCTGCAGGGAGCAGGGACATCTGCAACTAGAGCAGGTTGCTCAGAGCCCTGACCAATCTGACCTTTAATGTTTCCAGGGACGGGGCTTCCATCACTTCTCTGGGCAACCTGGGCCAGGGTTTCACCACCCTCATTGTAAAAATATCTTCCTTATATGTACTCTGAATCTCCCCTGTTCTTGTTTAAAACCATCACGCCTTGTCCTTTTTGGAATAGGCCCTGCTAAAAAGATTGTCCCCATCTTCTTTATAGGCCCTTTTAAGTACTGGAAGGATGCTATAAGTGTCCGTGGAGCCTTCTCTTCTCCAGACTGAACAATCTCAACTCTCTCAGCCTGGCCTCACAGCAGAGGGGTTCTAGCCCTCTATTGGTTCTGTGGCCCTCTGAACCCACTCCAACAGGTCTGTATCTTTCTTGTGCTGAGGACTCCAGGATGCAGTACTACAAGCAGGATCTCACCAGAGTGGAGCAAAGGGGCAAAATCCCTTGCTGGCCATGGTGCTTTGGATGCAGCCCAGGACACAGTTTGGCTTTTGGACTGTGAGTGAATGTTGCTGGCTCATGTCCAGCTTTTCATCCACCAGGACCCTCAAGTTCTTCTTGGCAGGGCTGCTCTCCATCCCTTCATCCCCCAGCCTATATTGTCCTGACATGGATGCAGGACCTTGCATGATGAGGCTCACATGGAGTTGCTTCTCAAGATTGTCCAGGTCCCTCTGGATGGCAAATTAGCAGTCTCTAGCAGTATTACTGAAATTTGGACAGTTGCCCCATCATATCAACCACACAGGGGACAAACAGCCATCCAGTAGAATAAGGGCTGCAATAGAAGAACCACTTAACTATCTTAATTGCAGCAGAAGTGAAAACTTGTTTACCCAGGATGCAGCCGATTCACATGGTTGCCCTCTCCTCTCATTAACACTGCTCTCAGCTCAGCACAATGCCACAGATTGAGCAGCAGCAAGAAGGAGCCCAGGGAGAGGAGAAGAAGGAGTACTGAGACTGCTGCTGGGGGTCTGCCAGAGGAGCTCTCTGAGACATAGCAGTTTTCCATCATCCTACGGCTGGAGTCAGAAAGGGACAGGGCAATTTTTATGACAGCTGGTTATAATTGCAGCTCAGCTAGCTAATCAAACTCACCAGATAAGAAACCTCAACTTCATAAGGACAAGTGGTATTAGAAAAAAGGGAAAAGATGTCAAAGACTTCGCCTGGGTGCTCAGACCATAGTGAGGAATTTCTTGCATGTTTCTTCTTGGACCACACTTTTTGGGAGTGACAAGCCAATGCTACAGAAGCAACGCAACACTTTCTTGCACTGTGTCAACACCAGTCTGGGCTTGATCTACCACTCCCATGCTGTACTTTTTTGCTAGTATAATTCCGCCAATTTCTACCTGGACGTGGCAGTGCTGGTGAGGTTCATGGCACAAGTAAGTCCCAAACTTGCTTCCAAGTGATACTGGGATAAGCTGCAGCCATAGATATCGTTGACACTAGCAGAGCTAATGCTATTTTACAGCAGGATAACAAACCCAAGCTTGGATAGCTGGACTTACCATGTTCTGAAACCAAATTGAATCATAGAACCATGGAATGGTTTGGGTTGGAAGAGGCCTTAAAGATCATCTAGTTCCAACCCCACTGCCATAGGCAGGAACGCCTCCCAGTACACCAGTTTGCTCAAAGCCTCATCCAACTTGGTCTTGAACACTTCCAGTGATGGAAGTGTTACCCAGAGCCTCCACAGCGCCCCTGGGTAACCTGTTGCAGTGTCTCACCACCCTCAGACCGAAGAACTTCCTAATTTCTAATCTAAATCTACCCTCTTTCAGTTTGAAGCCATTCAAACTGCAATGGAGACCAGTTCACAATCTTTTTGTACACACTGAAGCACTAAAATGGATAACAACAAAAAATGAGGTTGTCAGCACCTTGAGATACAAATCCTAAGTGACTAATAACTAGAGGTTATTGAATATGCAGCCATTCCTCTGGTGCTGCTCTCTGTGCACGTTTGAACACAGTATAGTTCCACTTGAGTACAGAAGGATGCAGGGTAAGTAGTTTTATCACCTCAGAAGAAATATAAGCAAAATGCACAGTTGAGCCCATGAATGCACAGCTGAAAGTACACTGTTGACCTTTTCAGTTGCTTTCTAATTTGATTTTAACTGTATCTAACTTGATGCCAGATTTGTGTATTAGCAAACAAACTCATAATTATTTTAAAATATCTGGTTTGGTTCAGGGTATAATACACTAGGAAAAAGAAACTATTCATCAAAGATTTATTTTATTTTTTTTCTTTTTAGAAAGATGTTTGCAGGAAGGCTCAGCAAACACATTTATGGAAAAAGTAAAAGCTACCAGGAGTCTATGCAGCATATTTCCATATGTCACTAGAAACAACATTATACCTTCTCCTACCACGGAGCTGCTTTGTTGTCTGCCCTGAGATATTTAACTGCAAGCCAGTTAAATAGTTAAATAAGGCAGGTTCTGCATTAAATCAGAAGTGCTCAGGTGTTTATTAGAATATATACCTCAGATATAGACATATCTGTGCAGTTTTAGAACAGATACCACAGCTAGGTCATTGTATCAGCCTGCATATTGATGACATGAAAATGACAACTTTTTTGCCATGATTCTCTTGAAGATATTAAAGCACAAGCACAGGCTTGAGGCTGTTCATCTGTACCTCGCTTTCCTTCTCAGCAACTCCAGTTGTCTCCTTATCCCCTGCCTCGACACTGTCCTGTATAAAGAGGAAATATGGTCATCACCTTACTCATGCTGAGACAATGGCTGCAGAGAAATTGGTATTAATAAAGCTTAATGGAAGCATGACATGTATGGGATGCAATGAAATAAATGGCTGGAACTACATGGGATAGTATAGAGCAAGCAGAAAGATTATTGCTGCCACATACAATTGAAATAAAAGTAGTTATAAGCTAAAAACCAACAATTAAAACCTTTTCTGTATGTCATCATCATCACACTGTTAAGTGCTAAGGACAATTTCATTGACTTTTTATCACTGCTATTCTCATAACAGAACCAATTTTTGAGAAATTTTTAGTAAGCAACAACCCACAACACTGTTGACCTTGGAGCTTCCATCAAGCTTAAATTTCTCCCACCCAAGAATCAAATGGTTCCCATCATAACCTGCTGCTGCCCTTCAACTCGCCAGAGTTTCAAGGTAAACTTTCTAAAATACTTGCTTCTTCCGCTCATCTTGGACTGCAATTCATTTAAAGGGGCTGTTCAAAAGAGATGGGTCACAAAGCTCATAATTTTTTTTTCAGAATCACCTTTCTCTAGGTCCATATCCAGTGGTACATGCAGCGGGTGCCTGACATTTAAAAAATTAGACCTGTGTTAGTGGTTTCCCAACTCTGACACCCATTTAGGTGTTCAAGGGATCAAATGCACTGAAGGGTGATGGGCTCCCCCCAAATAGTACTTTGTACAGCACAGATGCCATCTAACTCTAGGTCCTAGGTCTAGGGCACAGGCTGTTCCTAGAGATGCTGTGCTGAGGAAACACAAATCAAAGCACTGTTATGAAAATACACTTTGCCAACAAGTTTTGAGGCTGCTTTGCAAACACAGCTAGGTCAGATTTTTCAGGAGAGCTGCAAGGGTGAAGACAAGTTGTGCAAACCTGCATGAGGGCATGGTAAATTTGATTGTTTGGCTTCAGCAATCAGAAATTAGGAGAACTTAGGTGTTCAGGCTCCATCTAAATGCTTTCACATGCCCACAACGGTCACTCCAAAATTTATGCAAGTTTCAGCTGAAATGTTGGATGTTTCTTTTTCAATAAAATGATGCTGAGTTATGTCCAAACTTCATATCAGTCATGTTTTTTCTAATCTAATCTTCTAGTATTGCCTGCTGTCACCTCATAAGCCCCAGACATGTCCAGATGCCACAGCAAGACAGCTGCTGACAGCAGTGTTACCATAGAAACCTCTCACAGCTTTATCCTGTTAAAAATTACAGTGTTATATAACCTTTTGTTTTTAATGTTTAATTATTTTTTTGTTTGTTTGTTCATTGTAGCTGCCAAGTCTCTAGCATGGAGTTCTCCATTTACAAGTAAGTTTGAGGACACTATAGAGGGTCTTAGAGAGAAAAAAGTATCAATAGCCAAATATAATTATTTTTTACTGTACCAATGCACCCATGCACACAGCCACTCACAAAAGTCTCTCTTTTTTTTTTTTTTTTACAGACCAGATGTATACAGAAGTTTCTATTGCCTGTAGAAGCTTTCTGTCCAACCGCAAGTTGGTGGATAGATGTCTCCCCTACTTCTACTATTGAAAAGTGCTGAATTGCTGCCATCGGCTGTATTTACAAGTCCGTTTGCCTTCAGAAATGAGCATCATCCCGCACTTTATAGTCAGGAATGCACCTGCCTCTGTCTTTTTCTTAATAATAACCTGGCAATACTCTCTGGTAAGAATCCCATCAGCTCAGTTTTGGGCCTCTTTGCAGAAGAATCAAATATATACATATACATATTTCTAAACAAGTGACTGTTTTCCAACCTAACTGAAAGCACAGTTTTGGTGGGAAAGGGGAAAGCAAGGAGAGCGCCCCTTGCTTCCCAAAGCTTGGGACTTAAAGTTTAATTTGACTATTATTCACTAGTCAAATGAGTAGCATTTTGCTTTTATTTTTTTGATTAGCTGGAAGTTGGGATTTTGTGAATGGTAGGGTTTGAGAAAAGAGGCATGAACTGTACCATTTTTAGGGCATGAAAGCCTAGTAAAAAGGAAGACTGAAAAAACATCTGACTAAAGTAACACCTTAGTTCCCTAAACAGAGAAAAATCTGCTTCTGCAGGCTTCAACAGAATGATACTATTCTACATCAGTTCTCTCCCCTATATGAGAGCCATGTACGTTTAATAGCATCATGCTCCAACTCGGCACCTACACTTAGCCACACACACCGACTCTCGACACAGTTGACTTCTCTTTTGTAATTAATTATTGTATTGCTCTCCCAAATGACATGCTCCACCATTTGGGCACTGCAAATTGTACCTACACTGGAACTCAACCATAATTGGATGCCCTCAAAGCTGCAGACTGATTCCTGGCATCTCCTGTACTTGCTCAGTGTCTGCAAAGAGCTTACCAGAAGATAGCTTCTGTTTATACATAGCTTTGAAAACCACAGTGTTTAGCTGAGTGTCTGACTGCTTTAATAGGAGAACATCAGAGTCCACGCAGGCATCAGACCCAAAGCAATAAAAGGCTCTTTCCAAAATAATGAGCATAACAACAGTCAAAAAGCTGATCTCTGAGCACTGCTCTCAACTCCAAGGGCTATGTCTCACATGTAGGAGAAGAAAGGGAAATAACAAGACTTCATAAGCTTTCGCTTTATTATAATGTCCTCATGTCACCTCTGAACGTGAAAAATTTATGTAGTGAGAGGGGTAGTATGATTTGAAAAAGAAATAAATCAGCAGTTAATGCATTATATCCTTTAGACCATGTCCTTTGGAGTTTACAGCTACCTTTGGGGGTGCTGTGGAAGGAAGGGAAACAACCCTTCTGGTGTACAGAAGTCCATGCAAGGACTTTTTACTATGTTTAACTTCACTTCTGTTGGTGCACATGGTCAGTCTGTTCCTTTAATTACCAAACCCTTTATCTCCTCTCCAAAAACAATCAGCTGTTGACAGCTACTAATAAAAACTTTATTTGTTCTATGGCATCTGAGACCTGAAGGATCAAACCAAACCCATGTATTGAGATCGCTGGCAATAATTCTGACAAGCTCTTGTAATGAAGTGCTGGCAATTTTGTTCAGGCAGATGACGAAACAGCAATTAATTGAATTCAAAAATCCCTGAGCGTCAAGTGGTACCCTGTGACCTGGACCATTCTCTCCCTAATTTAAATGAAAACTCTACCAGAAAATTTACTGCAAAGCTCCTACAATGAAGAATGCATGCCATAAATTTTTGGATTAATGGGATGTGACAGGAAACTTACCACAGAAAAATTAAACTGATTACTGGCTGTCACTCCAAACTGGAAGTTACTAAACTTGATGAAAGGTTCCCAATGAGAAAGTATCTACCAGTATTTTAAAACTTCACTTTTAAAGTAAACTGTCACTCATAAAACAAACAAATGCAGAACTGCTGTTGAGAAATGACATGTTTTCATCTTTTGCAACTCAGTGTACTTTTCCTTAGCTTTGATCACATTTGTCATTAAACCTAATCTTCCAAACTCTTCTTTGCAAGTTCTGGAAAGCCCTTCCTGAAATAACAACCCCTTAGAGCCAAATGCAGAATGACTCTGATTCAGAGTCACCATTTTTTAAAATAAACACTTTTAGTTTCTTTTCCAAAATTATGAAGGACAGCCTGATATTCGAAAGGCAACAAAAAATCCAAGCACATATCTGATCAAAACCGTTTAACTTCTACTTAATGCCTATGGTCTTCCTCCTAGACTGCTCTTAAATTGTCTGGCTCTCACACTGTGTTTCTCTCTGCCTCTCTCCCAAAGGCTCTGCAGTCCTGTGCCTCAGTGAAAGCAGCTGCCAATGGACCATGGACCCCGAACTCCTCATGGACAGTCAGACAGCAAAACAGATAATCTGAAAAGGTTGTGCCAGCTGACGAGTGGATGTGTGGTGCTGCAGCCACAGTCTGTCGTTTAATTAGTGCTTCAGATATATGACAGTGTCCAGAGCATTCGCATGGGCACTTCATATGCTTCCCATGTGGCAGTGTATCAAATGCTTACTGAAAAATACCTGATTTTATGATGAACTGGGTATCATCATCCCTACTTAGCAGATGAAGATAAACATGGACTCACCCAAGGCCAAGAGTGGTTCAGCAAGTTGAACCTTGTTCTTCTGGGAACACTTACAGCACCAAAACGTGATCAGTGGTCAAGAAGTAGAGCTATACATCTTCCACTGGCTTCTGTGGCAGAGGAACCAATCCACAAAACAACCCCTCTTTCTGTCCAGTTTTTCAGTAGTAATCTGCATATTCTAACATTGACAAAAAGTCATTAGAGACTTTGAACCTGTTCTTCTCTCAAGCAAAGCATGAAAACTGTCAGCATACAAAAACAGAGGCACTTTTTCCTTCAGGGTTTCTTAGTCCGTGGCTATCGCCCATCATGAAGACCTCCTGACAGTAGTAGAGGAACCTCAATTGGATAAAAAGCGTATTCACTAAGATACCTGTTATAAAAAGAGATTCTAGTCAGCAGAAAAAAACCCATGCCTACCATCTCAGACCACCTCTTAATTTCTAGTGATATTGGGCACCTTGCTTTGTTCCTGCAGAAGCTGTCAGTTCTTCTCCCACTGTTTCCTGAATGCTGACATGTAAAAATTGCTGCTTGGAGTTCCCTCTTCAGCTCACTGCTGGCTTCTAAAACCATGAGCCTCATACACATGTATATTACAACCACTGGTATTTTCATGCTCTAGCAAGGACTGTACAATATGTACACTGGGTTAGTGCTTACAGCTCAGCTTGAAATCAAAAAATGAGAAAACTGCTAATAAGGTCATTTAAAAATGGCATCAATTCTCTCCACTTCTGAAGTTCATCTGAAATCAAAGAGTCTGTGAAACCATAAACACTCAGTTGAACTTCAGTCTAAAATGCCAGACATAAGAAGAATGAGCTTTTAGGGCTGAAAGGAGGACACGTGCTGGAGGGGCATGCTGTGACACAGCTGAAACACTGGAGAAACCAGCCATGGATGGATGGTGACAATGGAAAGGATGGCTGAAATGCATCAGGCACATTCACCATGATGAAAGGTAGCTTGGATGAGGCCAGGGAGGTGACACAGGGGACAGGTCACTCACCACAGCCTGCTCTGATGGCTCAGCAGGCTCAGGGACGGCCTCCTTTACTGCAACAGCAGCAGCAGGGGTTTCCTCGACCTTGGGTTCCACAGGTGGAGCCTCTTCAGCCTCAGTCTTTTGTTTTATTAAGTTTTAAGTAGACAGGAGAAAAATTGTTGAGAAGCACATGATAGTGGGGAGGGAGGGTGGTAATGGGAACTATTCCTGGGACAGTGCTGCTTCAGGCTCAAGCTTGCTGGGCTTTGCCAGAAAAAGGATGGCAGCACTTGACCTTAGAGCATCTAAAGGGCATTTTCATCCTCAATATTCTATAAGTAAACCAAGCCTATCCTATATCTCTCCTTTGCAAGGAAAGAAAGCATCAGCTTCTTGAGTTACAGAAAGGGGTGATGGAAGTTGGGGGAAGGCACTCAGTTTGCTCAGAAATGCTCCAGAAACTGATGGCAAGGCCAGGAATTGAAACTGGCACTTGTGAGTACCAGACCTGGGCTTCAAATATGAGTTTTTAAAATTATCTCCTATTCCCTAGTTCTGTCTCTTCTCAGATAATATAGTTCCTTCTCCAGTGAAGGTAAGAAACAATTAGCAGAGACTTAAACAGCTTTTATAAGCACAAGGGCAACCACTGACTGCTTGAATTCTAGCAGTGTGAAAATCATCCCTGGTTTCTTATTAAAATGCATTCCCTCTTGAATTCTCAATCACCCTCAAGGCATCCATTTATCCACCCACTACTGGGACTTCCACCTTTCTAAATTCTGGCCTAAGACTGGTTTTTTAGCAAGAGGTTCTAACAAATCTCCTCAGCCCTGCAACATGTTCAGTCCTGTGGCAAAATAGCTCACAGCAAAAGTGTGACCTCCGATGGAGACATCACTTTCCAAATACACGTGCATATAAGGGAAGAATTGCAAGCTGGGCTCAGCGTATTCCATTTGTAAGATGGCTGACTCAACCAGATAAAATAACCCCAGTAGCTTAATTTGCCTTGAACAAATTGCTCAGCATAATATGAAGCTCAAAAGCTATTTAGCTACTTTGCAGTTGATAACAGGCAGCTGGCTGTAAGGTCTCCTGTGATGAAGAGAGAGCTTCCATGAAATTCCTAAGGATACTAAAACCTTCTCCTCTCTGATATTTTTCAGAAAAAAAAAATGGTAGCCTCTCACTTCTCACATAATCCTTAAGCAGACTGATTTTCAATGAGGTACAGAGAAGTCTGCCTAAACAGATCCTTCAGGATCTGTCATCGCATAAAGAACCATCCATTATATTATACCATGCTGTGCAGAAATCTCTCTGTGTAGCGTATTAATGCCAGCTCTAGGGAATTTCACATGGAAGAAAGAGGACTGAAATGAGAGACACAAAGTAAATTTATCTCAGGTAAGATGACTAATTAGTTTTCTAAGGTTCAATGCTCAAAAACCAGCTTTCAGGCTTAAAATCACTGGTAATGCTATAATGCAGATTGCATAGATGTGCTTCTAGTCACTTGTTGACAAGCAATCTTCAAACTAGTTACCACACTTCAGCTCCAAGTAAAAATACTCTCACCATATTCAATAACCATTATGAACACAAGCACCATCAGAGGCATTATACAAAAGCCATGTTAAATAATAATATCATTTGGTCGCTATTCAGTAGCTATAGCACTCACCCAGCAATGCTCCTATTCTACATCCTTACTCCAGGCTAACCAAAGAATGTAACAGAAACTAAGAAGCTGCCCAAGTATGATCACTTCCAGAAATATTCCCTAGTCCTTAGAAGTAGAATGTACCTAGTATTAATATGTGGTGGTGGATAAAACTACAGCACTATTGGAGACATTTAAACAGCCGTCAGGCACCTGCACCTGCTTGCAGTATACCGGACCACAGTACTCATTCTTGTCACTTCTTAAATGCAGTGTTTGACTATACCTTTGAAAAATAAATATATCTTAGAATATCCTGGTTTTCTTTTCTTTTTCTCTGTGCTATCCTTGTGAAAAACTGCTTCGGCAAGTAAAGATTTACAGCTACAATGATATCACCCACCAACTCTTCCAGGTTAAGTTTTTGTGATTTAGAGGATAGAAAACGCCAAAAAGGAGAAAATATCTTTGCACAAAGGAAAAATGGTGGGTTTTTTTAGAAGGCATTTAAAAAAGAAGCAAAAGCCACCACTTACCAAAGGTTCTGTCACATTCTCATTTGATTGCACTGTGAATGCAGAGGTATCCTAGATATAGAAATGAAAAACAATGATGCAAAAGTATTGGAGTTGGGATGTTCACAGGTGTCTATCAAATACTTGTTATTTTTAATGGTTTATTCAGGTAAAGTCATTAAGTAAATTGACACAGAATAAGAGGACAAATAGATAATCTAAATAGGGCTTTATAATAATTATTAGTAAAGCACTTTTAATATTAAAGGCATTACTTTTTCAGTTACATATTACAGAATCACAGAATCACAGAATTATTGAGGCTGGAAAAGACCTCTGAGTTCATCGAGTCCAGCCTATGACCTAACACCACAAGCTACATTATGCCACTAAATGCAGCATCCAATCTTTTCTTAAACACCTCCAGGGATGGTGACTCCACCATGCCACCGTGCTTCCTAAGATCCATCCTAAACCTCCCCTGGTGCAGCCTCAGGCCGTGCCCTCTCATCCTGTCATTAGTTGCCTGGGAGAAGAGCCCAGCCCCTGCCCGACTGCAGCTTCCCTTCAGGTAGGTGTAGAGAATGATGAAGTCCCCCCTGAGTCTCCTCTTCTCCAGGCTGAACAACCCCAGCTCCCTCAGCCTC
The DNA here is from genome assembly GCA_033439905.1 of Ceryle rudis. Lineage (NCBI taxonomy): Eukaryota > Metazoa > Chordata > Aves > Coraciiformes > Cerylidae > Ceryle > Ceryle rudis. The sequence goes on along the minus strand of JAAGNO010030118.1, from coordinate 1,460 downwards.
TCCTCAGTCTATATTCATATTCTGTGCTTCTAAGCCATGTGATGTTATTAAAGGCGATGAAAAACCATTCAAAAACCATTCATTAAATACAGGCAAAGTGCAAGGACTTTGTTTCAGGCACAATGCACTTCTAAGTTGTGAAACTCAGAATCTTTTTTGAAGACTCCGTGTGTCTGTTCCTGGGGACCACACTAGCTCTAAGCTGCTTTCACATCCTCTCGATTCTGGGGTTTTATTTGAATAATAACTATAGTAACTACAGAGACAACATTTTATTTGCTATAAGAAGGTACAAAAATGGAGATGTTTTCCAACACCTTACTTATACACTTAATTAATTTGCAAAATACTGATGGATCAAATCCTTTTCTTACTGCAATGGGGGCATCAAATTTTTATTTCCTTGGGGCAAACATTTTGTTTTGGTTAACAGGTGGTAGTTTTGTGGTTTGCCTCTTCCTTCTGAATCTTTTACTAATTTAAATATCTTGGAGTGGAATGGTCAACCACTGGAAGATTCATTTCCATCTTTGTACAAGCTCAGCTTTTTTGGGCGCATTTAAAAGATGGTGTACAGGTTGTGCTGTGGATGAGCCAGGCTCTAAAAGGATGCTGAAAATTAATGAGGTCCCAGGTTATCCACTTGAAATTTGGGATCTCGGTACGGTTCTAGAATGTGAAAGCATAAACATGGTATCTTCATGCTCTGCATCTCTGTGATGCCTAACACAAAGTCTCACCATCAGTGGAGCAGCAAACAAATAATTTAGGTTTAACTTTGAAATTAAAATATATCTTAGAAAAAAATAAAGATGCAGAAACAAATAAAATTCATTTTATATATACACACACAGAGTCACTGGAAGTACGTGAAATGGAGGAAACCATGCTTTGCACGATTTGGAGATTGTGAGAAAAATCCACAAAAGAACACAATAAAAAAGCTAAATCAGTGCTTTTTCGAGGAAAAAAAATCAGTCCCGCTAAGGTAGTCAGATTTCTGCTATTAAATTTAGTCCGGCCAAGAGTACCAAGAGTATTAGCATCAAGTAACATCTAGGAATAATTTCTGAGAACACACAAGGTTTGGATTTGAGTCAGTATGACATTGTTGTGCAGTTCATCTGTAACACAGATTTCCTGAAACTGTACAGCCAGTCCTAATCCCTTCCTAACAGCACAGGAAAAAGAATCTCAAAATGTGTTTATTTCTTACCTGTGCAAATCCATTAAATGCTGTGCTGGATGCCTAAGTGGAAGATCAAAACAAATTATCATTTGTTTACTAAGTCAGAACATGAGTCAAAACATTTTTATTTGCAAAATAAAAATCTAGGCCAGACATAAAAAAAAAAAAAAGGGTAAGGCAGCAAGAAATTTGACAGTGCTATTTGATAACAGGTGTCACAGGCTTAAAGACCACCAAAAAAAAAAAAAAAAAAAACCAAAACAGAGTAACT
>JAAGNO010030117.1:2913-32531 GCA_033439905.1 Ceryle rudis | reverse complement strand
ATTATACAAAATTATACCAAAAAAAAACCCCCAACCTTGAACCCAAAGCATATCATTGCACCTACATTTTAAATTCTGTACTTGAAGGTATAAAATCATTAGTTTTCATGCTTCCAGGCAGTTCTCCAGTCCTCACCACCACATCATTACTTGACCAGTTTCAATGAGGTGCCATTTAAAAGTTATTATTGGAATGAAGTAAATACCTCACCATTATTTCTATGCAAATTTTGCTTTTGTTCAATATCCTCAATGGCTCCCAAGATAGTAAAAATCTCCTATTATACTGCTTTGCCAGCTGAATCCCAATACCATACTTGTCTACGTCTAGCTTCTTCCTGTCAGAAAGGCCGCTGAGTGCCTTTACCTGTGCTGGTCTAGCTACAGATCCACAAAACCTCTTCCTCAAGTAAATAACCACCCTTTTCCTCACACAGTATGCATATAAAACCTTTACCCTTCCTACCACAAACTCCTTGTTTCACTCTCAAGACTTATTAACATCAGGAATATAAAAACCTGAGGTACACAGTAACCTTTCTGTCATGTATTACAATAAAGCAAGATTCTGTTTCCAAGCCTTGTTTGGAGCATTACCTCTAAACAGTTATTAGTCACTTAGGCTTTTGATGGACTCACCATTATGGATAAATTATATTTTACTTCTGTCAGTGGTTTGTTTAGAGAACTTTGATTCCACCACCCGACTCAGGCTTATTAATACAGGTTTTCCTGTCAAAGGGAGAAACAGGCAGGGTCCAAAGAAATCCAGTAGAAATACTAACTGAAAGTGTATGCATTATTCAATCACTCCATGCAGTTCCTGTGATTTACCAAGTAAAATGCATTTAGGGGAGATAGGTTACAAAATATCATTTGCCACTCTTAAGCCCTAATGTTTATTTCAAGCCTATCTTTCCAATCTACATTCAAGGATTTCCCCTTAATTAAGGGCAAACCAGACCTAAGAAATTAATAAAAGCCATAGTTGCTCCACCACCTTCACCTATGCCAAATGAATTAACAGGGCTTACAGAGAAGGGTCACAGGAGGACCAGCAGCAAGTGCCATAGAACCCTGAAAACCTTCTGCATTTGATTTAAGAACAGTCCACACAGTAGAGTGACTTGCCCTCTCCACAGCATGGGGAAAGACAAAATTTCCATACAATAAAAGAAGAAAAATCAGATTGGCCTAGGATCACTACAGTGAAATTATACCTTCTCTACAGGTCCCTCATTTCACTGTCATGGTCAGTCAGAGCCTTCCCCCCCCCTCCAGCAGAATGCAATTGCTCTCAGTACTGTTATGCCATGGAGAGCTGCTGGACAGTTTTGCTTCAGCCACTCAATCTTTCTGCTGCTCTGTTGCCATCTACTTGGATTTCTTTTGAAAGCTCAGAAGTTCCTTTTTACTGCAGACTAGTTACTGACCACCTTTGCATTATACATACAAAAGAAGCCTCTTCATAAATACATTACGGAATCTTTTTAGTGTACTTCTACCTCCCTCTAATTCCACACTGAAGAGGAATGCTATTATAGTAAGGTACAATTATAACAAAGCACATTCCTGCAAAACTGTGCTTCTTCCTACACTTTATCAAATTCACAGTTAAATCCTCTCATCCATTTAAGAAAACAAATCTCACAACTTTGTTTTCTTAAAACCTGACAAGCATATGTAATTATTAGGTGCAGCACTTATTTAACAGAGACATTTTTTCCCCTCAAGTGTTTTTCTTTTCACCCCAGCACACCCAATACAGGTCAACAATTTCTTGGCAATGCCTGATATATGTTAGCAACAATTTTTTTCTTCCCTGCTCAAAGTGAAAGTGGATATGGATGTATGAATTCTGTGTAATAATCCAGGGTGAATAACTTCACTTTATAATCTGGGCTCAGCATTGTTTTCAGCAGCATTTCTAGCCTCAGCCCTCCATCAGTAACATCATTCCTTCTCTTTTTGCCCACTCAGCCACATCATTGCCTAGCTACAAAACCACACGAGCAGAAAGAGCGTCTAGCAGGTACTTCAGAGTCACAGATCATCATCTGATCATGCACTCATTGTTATCTAGATCATTATTAGTAAAAATCCTAAGATCCTAAGTTTCCATTATGTGGATACACACCCTGGCTATGTAGGCCAGCCACAGGGCCAACTGATTTCTTCAATTTAGATTTCTAAATGCTCAAGCAGAAGTTCTCACTACCTGCAGCTAGGAGTGAATCATGTGATATTCTGCACACAGGACAAAAACATCCTTCAGTTAATGAAGGTGACATCACACCAGCTCAAACGTTTTTCCATTAGCACACAAATAAACTTCACATTGCTTACAGAGAGGCAACCAGATTCAGGATACTGTCTGAGACTAAAACAGACTCTTCAACACTGGTAAGGAAATAAAATGAAGAGGCAAGCAAATTTCTCATCTGTTGGTTTCTGTAACCTTGTGTTCATCTTGCTGCAATGTAGTGGAATAAATCTGTTCTGTGCATTTATGGGTTTCATTTCAAGGCTGAACAAGAAAAAAAAAATCATTTAAATAACCACAGATCTACTAAGCTGATTTCCTCTACAGTTTTATTAAACTAATTAAAGATGGAATAATGCAGTGAACAAAATTGAGTGACCGGTTACAATAAAATCAATAGGTTCAAAGGATCAGATCACTAAATTAATACAGCAACAAATAGCCAAATCAGCTCACAAGAAGAATAAGTTTTCTACCTTGCAGGAAAAAGAATGAATTACTTTGTATTAATGCTCTACAGAGACGATTTAAAGGAAGAGCTAGTTCCCCTTCAACACAAGGCCACAGACAGCACCAGCTTGTATGTCGACTATAAACCACACCGGTGAGGAGCACAGGTAATGGCTCAGTATGCTGTTTCAGATTTCAAGAGACAATAAAATAAAGGTGAGGAAAAGAAGCCAAATGGATGGCAGCAGCAGGTCTGACCTCAAAGTCAAGCCAAGAAAAGTTTCCTAACACTGGGGTGATATCCCCTAGTTCTTGATCAGAGACTGTGCTTACTGGACTTCACAGCAATGTCACTTCCCACTCATCCTTCATTGTTATCATATACTACTGCACAGTGTCATTTCTTCTTTTACAGTAACCGAAAGATGACATTTAACAGTACCTTTTCAGCTTTACTGATTAGTCCTCCAAATCTACTACTTCACTGATGTGTTTACATTTCCTATTAGGAAATCTTCTGAGGTGGTCTGTCCACACACCCACTAATGCAACATGTGGTTCTGTAGACAGCAGAGCCCTGCAAGACTGTTTCAGAAATTTAGAGTATCACATTTTCTCATCAGGATTATTCATTTTGGTCTCTTTTCTCTACCTGAATGTCCATTGTCATGGAACTTAGGTCTTGGTTCCTTTTTTATATTTTGAATTCTTGAAGAAGTGGTAGGAAAGTGACTGAAACATACACAGTGCAATCACCCAAACTTTCCCCACTTTTTACAAAACTAGCCAGAAAAGTAAAATATAGAATACTTCCTTCAGAAAGAAGTGATAAAAATTAAAAGCTTACCTTTCTAATGCCTTATTTCATGGTGTCTAGCTCACCACTAGCCAAAAAAATCTTGGCCAGTTTGAAATGCATGAAATTTCTACAGGCTAACTTCTTCGCAGTAGCTCAAAATTTTCACCTCTCCATTTCTTTTTCGTTTTCCTTCCACTGAAAAATTTATCAAGAATACTCTTGCAAAAAGGTGTGGCTGCCTCTTCTACTTTGATAATGAGGTGTACATTAGAACAAAAGCTAGCCTATATATCTCATTGCTCTAAAAAGACAACAGGAACATAAAAATCAATCCCTTGTGCACAATTTAATGATCACCATCATAGACAAGGGCAACAAACTTGGTTGACTGCACAAGTACTGATTCTGGGGGCTCGTCTCAAGGGTAGGACTGTTCTTCCTCCCACCACCACCCTGGTTGGATTAATGCAGTCCTCCTCCACAGCTACAGTGCACCCTCTGCCTCTAAGGGGGCTGGCTCTAACCCAGCACAGCTCTCAGGGCCCGCCTATTGTGGCAGGTGGCTGCACCACAAGAACTGTAGTGGAAGCTCAAGTTCCAGCCATAAACAGCCCTTCATGGACACAGGTCCAAATCCCAGTTCTATAATCAGCCTTTCTGCATTTTGACTAACTGACATTAATGAAACTATTATTAGGCTACTGGTGTCACTCCTCATTAAGAGAAAGAGGCAGTTTTATTCTTTCATTACATTATCTGCTGACAAACAGTACAAAACAATTCACAAATGAACAAAGCTTCCCTCTTTATGTTTGCAATAAGTTGTCCTTAGAAAAATAAGCACTTTTCTCGAAGAAAACTACAGCAACATCTAAAATAAGTACCACTCTTCACAGGTAAAAATCAACCCCAGAATGACACAAACCAAACTAAATTATAGTAGGAACCACCCTCCTGCTTAAAAGCTGAGGAAGTTTAAGATGACCTGTTATCTAGGGAGAGATGAATCCTCGCCAAAGAATCACCAGGAACTGCTGTTGCAAAACCAAAACCTTTACATGGATGTAGCATCAACAAGGCCTTAAATAGGCTGACAGGACTTTGAATGCACAAAGACATACAAAATAATAAGGGTTTTCTCTTTATTACCTTCTCTGTTCCAAAGCATACTTTTGATTTGCTGATCTATTTTCTTTTAACAAGAAAATAGACCTTTACTTCTCACATGACTAAAAGCACTACATTGCTTGCTTTCTACAAAAGACAATAAATAACATTAAGGGAGTTATATAAGAGAAGGTAGAGTAACTTTACCACAGAAAGAATCTCATAATGACAGGATACAAGATAATAGTCCTAAGGAAACATAATAATAAAATGTGCAGGGTTTATGTAACACCCTTTTAGACTGATTTTTCTATATTCCAAATACTCCCATAACCATCTTTTGGTATTTCTCCTGCACAGCTGGTTACACCATCCATAAGCAATCTCTGTCTACCTGGCATTATTATTATTTCAAAAGCAATTTCTTTCACCTCCTTTCAACTAAGACTTAAGTTAAATCTAATTGCCAGTTACCACCCTCCCTTCTAGAAAAAGAAAATCTGATTTCCAACTGTTTGAAATCCATCCTTATTGTAAACTACAATATAATTATATGTGCATTTACTGGCATTTATAGGAATATGATTAGCAGAAGACAAAAAAAGTGGGTGCCTTTTGTGTTCTCAGTGTTTTAACTTGAAATGATAACTCCCAGATGAGCACAGCCTTACAATAATAACCCTGTGTATATTACAAACAGAACAATCAGCAAGACGTAAAAAAGGTATTAGTTGCTTGCTTATGATTAGTAAAGTAGTTAACAGAGAAGGAATATTATTCTTGCTGTGTGCTCATTATTCATTTGATACTTTCTATTTATAGGACAGTGAAACATGGGATTTATAAAATGCCATCTGCTGGTTTCTTTTTAATGTATAGGATTTCTGACTTCAGGAGCTGTAGTTCAGCAGTATTGATAGTGCTACATGTAATATTAAAGCCTTTGAGAAGGCTTTAATAGAACTTGAGCCACTAAACATCAAGAAGCACACTGGGTATATATCCTGAATAGTGTATCTCCTGTTTTCTTATTCTAATCTATTTCAAAAGCAGTTTATACTCTCAGGTAATTGATTTCGTTCAATCACTCAAATAATATAAACCACACAAAATGATATCTTGTAATGATCCACAACTGTGATAGAAGTTGATAGAATCTTGTTCTTTGATCTCCACAAGAGAAGGTATCTCATGAGAGAAGCTCACAGAGATGTAAACTACAGGCAAAGTGGCGACTACTCTTTTTCTCTAAAAAAAAAAAAAAAAAAACCCAACCAAAACCAACCAACCAACCAGAAAAATAATCAAAAAACAAACCCAAAACAGAGGTATTAAAAAAAAAAAAATACAAAAGAATATATCTGTATTAAATTTATCAGTACCTGAAGCATGGATTTCTTCTTACATACTAACTATGCAAATAAAGTACTCATGGTGAAGGTTAATATTGGAGTGTTTCAGCTCTGGTAAGTTTGACTGCCATTGACTTCTATTCCTAATTAAGTAATCAAATGGTCCAATATTCAGATCTTAGTTTCCCTTTCAGTGTAAAGAGCTGGTTTTAATGCAATGAAGTTGTGATTGATTTTTTTTTTTTTTTTTTTAATGGATCACTATGTATTCATATCAGTATAAGTTTGGAGGGGGTTATATCCCTGGCTAAAGGTCTTAATTAGGACTACTGACTCCAAACGGAACTGTAAACCCAAGCTGCTCACAGGGCAAGCAAACACAGGAAGAAATAGCTAAGCACTATCAGGGACAATTCATACTTTGGCAGTTTCTTAGGGATATCAACGCATCATTTCTGTTTCCTATTTCACCTTGACTGCAGTATCTGCTGTTGCCTCAGTCTTCCATCCCTGCCTTGCCACAGGTTTTCATTGTGTTCTTCAATCATAGCACGTCAGATAAGTGGAAGTGTCAGATGCCCAGGACACGAGCTGTCTTCTTTTCTGTTTCCCTACAGTACTACAACAAAGCAGCCTCATATCCAAACCAACAGGATTATGATGCCTTCTACCCCAGAATATAGGATCCACTCCCCTCTCAGAGCTTAGATTAATGGTATAAACCACTGCATTTTCTACCAAAAATGAGATCACTGTGTTAACCTTGACACAGCTCTCAGTGTTAAGACAGGTTGACGTAAGTATTTCAGTGAAATGGTAAAGTTTTGACAATAACTTTGCATTTTTGATGCACAAAGAGTAGCATGTGCTGCTATAGCATAGACTCAGTCAGTCTAAGACCCTCAAGAACAAACAAACAAATAAAGAAATAAATAGCTCTTTAATGGAAAGGCATCCAAACAATTTTCAATACCAGTCTTTTCAGTGATTTTTTCGGTAAACCACCTCGTCACAAATCACGGCAACCTCACTTAGTTTATTGTGTGATGCAGTAACAAGCTGTGGAACAATGAATAATATCAGGAAGAGCTGAGATGAGGAACTAAAGTGTTTTCAATTTGCGCAGATAATTCTAAAATGAAAATTGAAAAACATTACCTGCAGTTTACTTAAATACCACTACTTAAAGTTACTTCAAACTCATTTAAATGAATGGTGGTTATTTCTAGATGTAACAAATAAATAATAACTGCACTCATGTTGAGATCTGCCTTAAATGGAAACACAAATAGATGATGTTTTCACCTCTTTGAAGAATATATAGTCATGATTCAGCTTATGCTTGCTAATAATATCTCCCTCTTTTTCCCCCATCCTCTTGTTTTTTAGTTTAAATGCTGCTCTGATGTGATTTACCACAGAGCCTTTCAGTAGTAACTAGTGGTGTATTTCTTAAAGCAGTGTTACGCAACATTTTTTCATTCCTATTGTTTTGCTTTGTGCTTTTGCCACAGCCTAGAATCCCCCTACACTTTATCTTTAAAAAGACATGGAGTTCCCTAAATGGAGCCCTAGAGGACAATACTCTCTATGATTAGCCTGGAGAGACAGCTCTCTAGAGGTATTTGGGGTCATTTTAATTAAGTTGTTCTAAAGGTCACCCAGAGGCACACAGACATCGATGAGGCAAATACTGAGTGGTCCAGGAACTTCTAATGAACAGGACCCCTGTAACTAAACTGTTATAAAAATGGGATATTTAATTCTTTTTTTTTTTTATTGATCTGAAGGGAAAAGCAAATAGGAGCTTGTACATTTCCAGAAAGAATGAGGATTGCCGTTAGTACCATACAGAGTGGCCAATTCTACAGTATCATGTTTGGAGAGATGAAAAGTAAAATACAAGGGAATCTATTTACAGGGTGTACCTTGAGCCTTGTCAAGTTGAACAGCGAGGTGAAGAGCACACACAGATCTCCCTTTCGCTGAAACTCTGCTCAGGCAGAAACTTGCTGTCTTGATCTCTCCCTCACCCCCTTCAAGGGCTCCCAAAAACAGTAAAGTAGAGCCATCTGGTTAGCACACTTCCTTCCCACACATCGTTTTCCCTCAGCCCCTGCACGTTACACTTTGGAACCTGCCATCCCTTAGACCTCTCAGCTTAAAAAAAATATGTGACTTTGCTGTAATTTTTTTCCTTTGATCAGCTGCTTTAAGTAGAAAGGATGCAGGGATCTAGCAGCCCAAGCAGCACTGGCAGCCGCTATTGTTTGGCATCTTTAATCATCCCCAAAGACAGTTTCATTATGGGCCTCTATAACTCAGTGCCCTTTAATACACAAGTCAAGTCCTCCTCTTCTTTTAGTGTAAGCAATATTAACTGTGGATCAAACACTCTAAGGTGAATGAAAAGATAATTAAAGCACTTACTTCCAAACCTAAGAAGTGAAAAATTAGTATCTTCTTTTCAATGTACGAGTGATCACAGTTAAGTGGCTTAAAGAAAGCCCTTATTTATTTGCAAGTTGTATCAGGTTTTTTTCAAAAAATAATTCCTGAAAACCAGTACTAATGTGGCCATCACTCACACTATTTTTACAAGTTGAAATCACAATTACATAGGAAGACTTTTGTTTCTGCTGATATAAAGACAATGTGCCATATCAAGGCACCAAAAGGGAGAAGGAAACAAGACCACACAACTAGTTCCTTGATACAGATCTCTCATTTACAATACATAGTTTAACACGGGAAATACCTTATGTTGTTCCATACTTTAGGCACCAACACATATTCTTTAACAGTTTATGAAGCACATTTTCCATAACAGCACTCAAACAGATCCTAGGAAACAGAGAGAGGCTCTCAGACTTAGATGCAGTAAGTAGACTTATGGTCCAACAGTGTTTGGCCACACCAGACCTCACTCTGAAACAGTTCACAAAGCACAGAGAATTTCTAAATTAATTCCCCGATTTCATACTATAAAGCTGGCAAACCTGCCACCTCCTCTTCCCTCCCAAAACCAAGCCAATGCCTCACCCCCCTACAAACACACAAAAAAAAAAAAGACCAAAAACAACCAAAAAACCTTCAGAAGAAAATGCAAAAACTTTCTAATTAAAAAAAAAGTGGGCAACTGACAGATTGCTTCCTAATAGTAAAATAAAAGTATGTTATATTCTTAAATAACTATTTCTAGTTGTAAAGCATATACCAATATGGCTCTGTTCCTTATACACCCAGTGCCAGTAGATTTTCACTTGCCTTTTTTCAAAGCTCTTTAGCAACAAGAGTTTAAACTCTGTTATTCAATGTATATCATTAAAAAACCCTATCTCCAGAATTGTGACACATGTAGCGCATTCATGCCTTTCTTTAAGTCTTTTCCCATCCCATGCACTGGATTACCTACTAGGCAGAAAGCTAGACTGGACTTCTCCAGGGAAACCCCACAGGGAAGCCTTGCATTCTGCAGGGCAACATCAGTTCTGCATTTCAGTGATCTCTGGAGTCATGCAGAAACTATGAAAAGGTAAGTTTCATAATCACAGACCCAGAGCTTAAAAATCTAATTTCTTCCAAGAGAGCTTCTTTTTTTTTTGTTTTCCTGCATAGAAATGTTATTTAATTCAAAGGAATTTACCTTCAGAGTAGGAAAAAATATTAACATTTTAGGACTGTACTTTAAATGGATGAGGCAACACTCACACAAGGATGCTGGGAAGGAAAATTCTGAATACTTATCCATAAATCCACAACCTGATCTTGTTGGTGCGAATACTCCCTGTAACAGAATAAATCAGTCGGCATTAAACTTCCAACAGTAAGTTTATGAGTTTTATGTCCAAAATCCCTACCCAGGCAGCTTTGCAAGAGTTTACATCTTGAAGTCCAAACCAGGATGCTTTGTAATGGAATATTCTAAGTAATTAGATATATGCCAGCAAGTAATCACATATATGTCTAAGCTATAACAATTCCAAATCAAGTGTAGATACTAAACTGGAATCCAGCAGTATTTGCCTCCAGAGTTCAGATTCATCTTTAGCTGTAACAGATACACAATCAGGACATTTCATAACTGCCTTTCAAAACCTTAATACAACTACACAGTTCAATAGTCTTAAAATAAATACTGCATTATCAGCTAAGTATTGAAATAAACATTTCACCACTTTACACATCACCAGTGTTGTTTCAGTGCATGGCAGGTCATCAACAGTTTGACTCACAGCCTGATTTCAACAGCACAAATGCATAAAGTGCCACATATCCTAGATTAGTTTCACATCAACATTCCTCATCATGAATGATAAGCAGGACCTTGCTGAAGACCCTTGGGGCTCATAGAGGATGGTCCCGGAACATTTCAGTGTTGTCGGGAAAAGAACACACACTGAAATTATTATTAATAGTAATATTACTAAAATAATAAAAAGTTGTAGCACAGGAGGAGCACCATGATCAAGTACCTTGGCTAGCTCTTAATGTGGAGCATGTGGAGTTTTGCCTAACACTCCATAGAATGCATTCTAATACATATGTTCAGTTTTGTAATGGAATTTCTAGGTTAAGATTTTTTTTTTTTTTTTTAAGTGAGAAAGTTTAGCTCTTCTTTAACTGGTAAATGTTATGTTCTAATATTATTAGAAGGCCTGGCCTTGACAGGAACGCTGTGAGTAAACTTGAACAAGTCATTCAACATTTGTTTCCCCTTTCTGAAATGGGAATAACAATATTTTATTTTTAATCACAATAGTACCTATCAAAAAGTGCTTGGCATTACAAATATAGCTAATTATTTTGTCCTTTAAATTCTTCCACTTTATTCCCATATTACACAAGTGTTACTACCTTTACAATATATTTTTAATATTTTTTCCAGTCTAGCTTTATCTATTTCAAGTTAGCTCATCATCATTGGTGACCAGCCATTTACATCACATGAAATAATTTTCCACTAGTGCTTCTATCTTTAAAGGTTCACTTTTTCCATTCCTAATTCCCAGGAAGGAGTCATCCCTTACTACACAGACAAACATGCATAGCATGGCCAGGTGAAGCTTACAAGTGAAAACAAACACTTTGCTCCAACAAATTTTTTAGGAATATGCTTCAAAGTTCAAAAGCCAAATGAAAACAACAAAATGAAAAGGGCTCTGTCCAAAACAGCACCTGGAGGAATACTACCTTTGCTATGCAAGCTCCCTCCTCAAAAAAAAAAACAAAAACAAAAACAAAACAAAGCTGGAACATTTTTAGCGTATTTCTATTAATGATATTTCCAAGCTACCACATGAAAGTGACTGTGGTGGTGCTGCATGGCCAGTAGGTAGGCAAGGAATCTTCTGTGACAGCTTCCTGGATACTCTGCTGGCCCTTAGTCTGTTCCAGCTAGTTACTGGCTCACTAAAATTCAAGGAGTGCTAGGAAAAAAAAAAAAAACCTAAAAATAGCAGCTTTTCATCTAGACCTATGTAATCTCTTTCTAAAGGAGTCCTAATGACAACTATCAAACTCCTGGCCAGCAAATGATCAGCAGCAATTCAGGAAATACAATGTGAATATAGTTTTGAAAGAAGTATACTTCAGAAGTCGTCAACAGAGAATCATAACCAACCAACATTTCACTGACTTTGTCTAAGGCAGACAGCGGGACTGCTCTTAGAATGTATATGCCTTCCTTGCACTTGACCCTTGTAACCTAGGTATGGACTTAGAGTAAGTCAGAGGACTTAGTTAATTATCTCTTTCTAGTGATAGATGAGAATCAGACACATTGTAATAACGCTGCTATTATTAGCTTGATGGGCTGCCGTCGATACTGTCACAGGAGCATACAGGTTATCTCTAATCTGATTTATCTTGTCCAGAAAATAAATTGACTTCCTTAGAGTAGGAAGGTCTCAGAGTTGAGTCACCTACACACCTCAGCAGGCAGCAATAGGGCCTGTCCTTCAAGTGAGAAATCAAGCTCCAGTAAAACCGTTCACTCTCTCGGTTCTTCCCACAGCTTGCAGGAAGGATGAGCATGGAGAGAGGTGACTTCAAGTTGAATTTATTTTTTTTTCTTTGCCCCAGAACTAAGCACAGTGAACATATTTGGTTTTATATTTATGCTATTTATGTGCAGTTTAACTTTCTTCCGAGAGGTTTCATACGAAAACCAAATGCTTCTGCTGATAGTCATGGATATGGCTTCCCCCCTCCCAGAGGTTTCATGCAACCAGTTTAAAGTGGCCTAGGCAGGAAATACAAATGCCAGTGTTTTTTGTGTGCTGACTCACATCAGCTTTACCTCATCCAACTTGCAGTGTTTATCTCAGGACTAGTGTCCATGCCTTGCTGAATAAAAGTTGCCGGTGAAAATGAGACAGCCACCTTTCTGGTAAAACTCAGGGAGTCACAGGGGACTGGTGGAAGACAGCGAGAGGCAGCTGTACTCCTCCAAGTAAAGGGACTGAATCAGAGAGTTAATTTCAGCCGTAACGGTAACAGCCTCACCAGCTTTTCCTACCATCTGTATTTCGAATGCAGACTTGCCCACTGTTACCTCTGCTTTCATCACCTCAAGACTGAGGTTGTTAACTATACATCCCAGATGGGACTCCATCTGAGAATTATCAAATGACTGAAGCCAAGTTAGATACCTCACTGCCACGTGCTGATGTCAGTGCTCAAGTAACAGATCTGACTGCACTCAACTAGCAGTTAAAGTTGAAGGTGATAATAAAGATCTATATCGCCTTACATGGCAAAAGGCCATCCTTCAAAAAGAATAATTCTGGTCCACCTGTTTCAGTCAATGGTGTTCAAACCCATGTTCCTATGACTGTGGCGAGCCAAAATCAGCAAGGCGAATGCTGCTTACACACTCACCACGCATGTGCCTGTCCACATGGACCAGGCATGCTCCGGAACTGGCCTTCTAGCCTAGGGAATTTCTGGCTGAACTGCAGAAGACAGTAATAGATTAAGGCTTTGAGGCCTTAAGGAAGTTTGCATTTTCCAAAATAAAAGAAATATAGAAGGAGTTTCTTTAAGTGATTGCTGGTTGAATTCCTATTGAAATGCTTACTGCCATGGTACTGAGAGGTTATTGTATTATTAATGATTTCACAGAGATGTTTCATTTCACATCTAAAATAAATAACAGTGACTTAAACTATGCCCACTGCTAACACCCAGTTTAGATGCATGCTAACACAATCTTTTGGGGGGTTTATCAAAACATAAAATTCCTGCTAACCCGAATTTGATATTTGATGCAGAACTGTTTCAAGAAAATCTTGCAGTAATGCATCTGGTTCATCTGTTCCCTTCCTGGTAAATACCAAGCCGTCTATAAATAGAGACATTTTGAATGGAAGGCTGAGGAGCTACAGTGCAACAGTGCCATCCCCTGTCTGCAAAAGTCATTGTCTCTCTTTCAGAAAAGCCAAGGACTGAAATGCTCCACCAGTGCCTGCTGGAGCTAGATGGAAGGTTACCAGAGAACAGCAACATGATGCCATGTGTGCTGGCTGCATCATAGTAATGCTGCTGGGGAATTTCACTGTACAAGCCAAGTTCTGAAAGAAGTTTCTTTCTAGCTAATGCCATCAACTTTGTGTCAAAATAAATTTGAAGAGATTCCACAGATTTTACATTTAAACTCAGTTTTTGGGATCTTATCCAGCATGCAGCCTGGGGTATGGAAAGCAATTTGCATCTTCCTGTAGTAAGCAGAAAGGAGGAAATTCCCACACACTTCTAGGCATCCCTGAAGAAAATCCTTTTCTTCCACACTACTGCTTTGCATATCCACTCCTGTTTCTACAGGAAGCAAGGAGTGCTTATGATTAAATTTTTGTCCAAGAACTGTACCAGCTATAACACCCCACAGCTCAACATACATAGTTTATAAATGGAATTAGAATGGAATACTGCATTACAAACAAGGAATTGAAAGAAATTGAGGAGTACGCAGTCAGAGGTATGCCCAAAGGTATTTCTTCGCAGAATTGTGGATTCTGTTGCATAGCTAATTAGTATTTTTCAATTTTGGGACTCCCAGAGGATTGCCATGGGTTTAAGGGCATAGGAAGAACTCATTTGCTCTGACCCCTTCTTTTTTGCCTTGTTTAGATGCTAACTTACATCCTTTCCACGGTCAAAAACAAGAAGAAACTGCAATTAAGTAACAAGCTGACCATGAAATTAGTCATGAATGGCTACCAATTTCCTGCATCCAGCAGTAGAAATCCAAACTGATCATTCTTTGCTAGAGCCGGCAACAACTTAAGTACTATCTGCAAGTGTCTCCTTGTCTGAAGATTAAAAAACAAAGACAAAAACAAAGAACCTCCTACGCTGATATCCATGTTTGCAAGGAGAAAAAAATAACCCAACAAACAAATCAAAATCAAAATCAAAAATACCTGTGCTAGACAACTAGTATATTGCATTATTAGTGCTGATTTCCTAAACGTATCTCAAGTGTAAGTAAAGACAGAGCCATTTGTGTAACCTCTTCCGATCTTCTCTTCTTTCAGTCTTCTAAATCAGTCCTGCAAAACAGTCTTCTAAATCAGTCCTGCAAAACAAGAGCTGGCATACCGTCTGAAGAGAGGGAAGTCTTTTACTTGTTATCAATCCTCTAGTAGAAGCTACCATATGATTACTTTAAGGGAATGTTAAATCTTAGGTCCCAGAGGTTGTTTACCCTAATTAACCTGTTTGGGTCAACGGTGTTCAAACCCATCTTCATACCAGCTGCAAGACCATTTTGTTGTGGTTTTTTATATCAACTTCATTGTGGTTACTTCCACTGCACAAGTTCAGGGAACTACAGCCTTTTAAATCACTGGAGTCCAAAGAACTGCCCCTTTCAATCGGTTCCTTGGGAAACTGCTGCTGCAACGTAACTGCGGATTTTGCAGTTCTTATGCAGCTGCCCTGTAATCCACCTGTTTCATTAGGAATAAATTAAATGTCAATGACCTACTTCTCCCTTAGCTTATCTACACCCACACTGCCTCTCCTTGTGGAGACCAGTGATGGGACTTCACTGGGACCTGGTCATTCATGCCAAGCCAGGTCGCACATGTCCTTCTCATGTTTCTTCAGGACAACAGGAAAAAAGCATACCAGGAAAAGCAGAAATGAAACCTTACTCTTCCATGTACTGCTGTCCCTAGAATACTTCCAAGAAACTTCATCTATCTTTTTTGTGGTTATGGGTCCTTGCAGTAAAATGATCTTCTAGATAACCAGCCAGCATGTCAGGTTCAACTTGCTATTAGTTCTTCATTTTCAATCTGCAGCTGATAGCAGCTCAAAGCTCATAAAGCAACTCCATAGGGATGTGATAAAAAAAATGACAGACACATTGCCTGAAATATTTTATTTCTTATTATCATAAGCCTGAAATATTTTTTTTAGAATCCTACCTATATTAGAAGCAGCATCAGATAGCTCTGTAAAATCTGAGCTTGCACTAAGCAAGTCAGCTTCTACTTGGCAGTGAATGGGTTATTATAAACAAAACTAACAGCTAGAGCTGTTCCACAAAAGAAGTCGGGTAGCAGGGGACAGGACATATGGATGGAACAAACCAAAACAAAACGTAGAGTTAATAAATTGCCAGTTAGCACATAGTAGTTAGCTTTACCTTAGAGATAACTGGTCATGTCTACTTTTTGTGAAGGCTGACACGATCTCTTCAGCCTCAAACATTTTGCAATTAAGTACCTTTGGCTAACAACTGGTTTGAATTGCTGTAAAAGCTCACAGTAGCAAGCGCATTTGTGGAAAATCTCAGACTAGGAAGAATGTGAGATCAACTGACCCAAACAAACAGAAATCAATGACCAATCATACACAAGCAAAAAAACTACAAACTGATATGACCGAGACTTGCCACTTATCCCAAAGAGGCGGGTTCATCAGTTATAATTTAATGAGGAAATACTGCTGCAGGAGTCACCACGTGGTACTGTTAAAAGGGCTCATTTTATTAGAGAAATGACATCCATTCTTTGACAAGATACTATCTTGTTAAGCTCCCTCTCCAATTTAGATATAAACTTGAAGCACAATTATGCTAGGAAGAAGTAGCTTAGTACTTCTACCAAATTTCCTGAGAAAAGCTTCCTAAGATCATGATTCCAAGCAGCTCTACTCCTCGACAGAATTCATAGGAAGTCTTATTTACTTTACAGTAGGATATACACAGTTTTGGCCTCTAACATGCAGAAAATTATCCTGTAGCTTGGGCTGCCTGAGTAAAAACTGAGGAACCAGGTAATGCCCAAACTATGTCCTGCACCCAAGAAACAGCAAACTATTTCCAACAGGTTAACAGAATTAGCTGGTTAGTTCCGAGGATTTCTTCATGCGTAGGACATTTGTAGAATATACAGACTTGATGGTGGTTTTACAGATTAGAGACCATTCCTTGAGATATGGGGTAAGATTTTTTTCCCTTACAAAAGTCCTTTACTTTTTCAGTTCTGACCACAAGCAGCCTAACCATCTTCACTGAAGAAAACAAAGAAGTGAGGCCTATGTGGAACCACAAATTTTCATATCTTGATACGGTGAGTCATAGTGTGCCTAAAAAAATACCCTAGAAACCAGCAAAAGCATGAAAGACCTTTATCTCTGTCCACCTAGGATACTTTGAGACAACTTTATCCAAAGCAACTGATTTTCTTTCTAACTCCCTAGAAATAGAACCTCAAACAACTGGAGTGATAAGAAAGTGACATTTGGATCCAGGATCATGGAAATTCTTCTTTGGTATCTTCCATGCTTAATTTAATGCACAAGACACCACTAAAAAAAACATCCTACAGAATTTCACCACCTTAACAAAGTGGAGAAATGTTTCAGCAGAGAAAGGTACAAAGCAGAAGAGCTTCTAGCAGATCTCCTGTTATATATTCATAGCTGCTATTTCAAAAGTGAAGAAAAGTATTTCCTAAAGAAGCATTCATATGAATTTTATATCAGCAATTCATTTCCATACTCAGTTGATTCTGGGTAGAATACTGTTATTTTTTCCACCGGGTAGAATGAGGTTCTCCTTTAAGCCACTTCTCAAATAGCATGATTTCCTTTGAAGCTAAAGAAAGCTTGCTGGAAGAGAACTTTAGCTTCAGAAGGGTTCAAGATAAAGCCAGCAAGAAGGAAGAGTAAAATATCCTATGAATAGAGAATGTGCCTCTCTATGTTCCATCTTTAAAATACTTGTATCAGGGTAGCATCCACAGATCCTGTTCCAGAAAATAGAAAACAAGAGTTTTTACCCCAGAATCTACTAGCAACATAAAAAAACAAAACAAAACAAAAACAAAAACAAAAAAAAAAAGTGCACCACAGAACAAGCCAACTCAGATTCAGGTAGTAAATGCCAACCCCCTCATAGAAGTCATATTACTCCCATGTGAAGTACCATAAGATCTTTCAAGGCTTCATATGTAAGGTCAAAGATTTTACTGCACATTCTCTCGATATGTATGTGTAGTATAAATATGTAGGAAAAACGAAGCAAAAAACTAAAACCTCCATACCTGGCATCCAAAGCCTTTTGTTAACCCATAACATCACAACATTTCAAGTCTGGTATCTGTTGGCCCCAACTGGACATGTTTACAGATCTTGAAAGACATAATTCGCAAGAACTCCAGTGTTGCATCTTAAAGATATTAGCACAGTTAGGTCAGTGCTCACGCTGTCTCAGCCAGGCTTCCAAGCAGGCATTGTCATTCACCATCCTATGCCAACAACAGGAGTCTGGGGCTGTTCCAGATTTAGGAAACTCCAGATAAGGCTAAAAGCCCTCTAGATTGGAGGCAAAGATTTTGTTAAAAAGAAATTTGATTTACAACGAGGCAGAGGAACAAAGATGAAAAAAAAGCAACCAATTTATTTCCTCAGGTTTTATTTAATTTTTTTTAAACCCTACACAACTCCCTCTCTTGTTACATGTAGTTTCCCCACCTCATTACTACTAACATTTAATTCATGTACCTCACAGTTTGCTGCTTGCACTTCTCAGCAAGTCATGGTTTTGCTTTAAACCTCTGCTTGCTCACCGCTCTGCAGCCTCTGTTTCATGCCAACAGCAGCTCTCTTCTTCCAGTTAACCTCTTGTAGGCAAATTTTAACATAGCTAGATGCTCAGACATTAAGAAGTCAGACTGCTAAGCAGATCCAAACAAGAGGTGTAGTTAAAACCACACTGGAATTAATGCCTCCAGCAATGACTGCTTCAGAATAAGGTAGGTCATCTTCATTTTTATCTTATGCCAAAGCAAACTTTCAGTGGTTTGGGGTTTTTTTTGGTTTTGTTTTTTGGTTTGGTTTTTTTTTATTATTATTTTTTAAAGAGCAAAAGATCTATAGACAACAAACACAACACTGAATCATAAGAAATACTTTCAAGTGATCAGTAGGAAGTTAGAAAAACAGTTTCCATAGAGAAAAGTGCTTGGGAACACACGTCCTTTACAAAATCTATCGTAGCAGGTCAACTTTAAGAACAAAGCCTTGGAGAAGCCTTCTGCAGGAACAACTGTTCCCAAACAAGTTTGAAGATCCCCAAATCCTGAAAAGAAAAAAAAGGAGGTTGCTCTCTTCTTGGAAAACATCCAGGCTACAGATGGAATACAATAACCTAGCCCCCAACTAAGGGCTGTCCCTATCTGGGGAGTTGTAAGTCTTTCAGCAGTTATACTCTGCAAGAAAACAAGCCTAGCCCATTCTGGCAAAGTACTGAAGCAGCACATTATTCTTCTTTTGCTCTTTACCATCCCATTTCACTGCCAAATCACTTTCTCGGGAGTAAAACCAGGCTTCTGACTACACCAGAATAACAGGGCTAATTAAATACCTCAGTATCATCCCATATTTTCAGATCTCTATGTGGGTCCACAGAATAAAGTCAAAACCACCAAATTTTGCAAGAGGTGTGATGTAGAAATATTGATCAAGTGGTGATGCTTGCTAGCACATACCTAGCCTTTAAAAGAAGTACACATCACAAATGCATGAATTACTATGCTTATGTCATGTTAATAAAATTGCTAATTACAATCCCCCCACTGGTGGGGATGAATTAAGAAAAAAAGAATGCAAGCACTAGCCAAACCACAAAGGCTACCATCCCTCTCCATCCTAAGGGAAAACACATCCCACAAGCTCTGTAACCCAGAATGACCATTGTAATACTACTCTTGAGGATAATGAATAGCATAAAGCACTTAAATACTCTTTGAAGCTTTCATTTGTAACACTTACCATAAAGTCTAGTACATACGGTTGTACAGATACTGTTTTCCTTCCATTTTAAACAAAATGAATCCCTAAGCTTCTCTTAAGAGGCTCTCAGTGCAATTATCAACCAAGCTCACATGTGCAGCACTTCCAAAACTGTCATTACATGTGCCAATTTCAAGTATTGATCTAACACTTCATATAGTCTACTCTGGCATTCAGCTCGTTTTCCAGTCCTTGGGACACCTCCCGGAAACTGAGTGAAAAATAACTGTTTGCTATGACTTTAGAGCACACAACACAGGATCCAATATTTAAACTCACGTGGCAATAAAAACAAAGGCCCTTGTAAGCTTTCCTTGTGTTGGTAGAGGCACCTTCAGATGCTGGTGCAGATGGCAACTGCAGCTCTGTTATTTTTCCTCTCAAACCACACTATGAACAGAGTCACTGCATGTTCTTCATCCACCTATCTTCTCTACAGTTCTCCAAAACACAGTAGTATGCAGTTAAGTATTGATTCTGCAAGGTCTGAAATTCATGTTACTTCAGGCAACAGAGTGAGTTAAAAAACCAACCCAGAAAACAAGGCAATGATGACTGTTGCCTTCACCCTCCCTTCAAACCAAACCGTCAAAAAGAATAGTCCCCAAAAAAACCAAACTCAAGAAGTGTTCTGTCAAACCAAAAATCCCCACAAAATCTTCTTGCCAAGCTGTGAATATCTTTCCATAACACACTCCTCAAAGAAGCTCCTGAAGGACAGGGGGGAATAAAGAAACAATGACCCTGGAGAAAGAACGGATTCAAACAGAAGACAGATCAGTCTGACCAATTTGGAATATCTCCTCTCTACCTGTTTCCCCGAAATAGAAGAGATAAGCTCAGAGTGACCAACTGGAAAATGAAAAAGGGGGGTGCATGTCAGGCTTCCTGATATCATGAACACTTCCTAAACTGTCCTAAACTCAAGATCCTTCTTGTGCCATATAGGGGTCCTTTAAGGCAAACATTCAGCATGGAACACATCTATTTAAATGAACATGTGAGGGGAAAAAAGCAAGCGTCAGCCTCAAACACACTATTTCTGAATCTATCATAAAGTGAGCCTCCTGATAGCATTTTTATTCCATTTAGGAATATGAAACTCAAGGAATAGGAGGGAGGCAGTTTGTTCTCTATGAAGTTTGAATCAAAAGATCAGATACAAAGAGTCACAAAACACACCTACCCTTTTCTTTCAGACAAACATAATCCCAAATAATAGTCTGTCTGAACAAAAAGATTCAACACACTGTTGCGTTGTCTTATAATACCAGAGAAACATGTTGTGACCGAATCTTTAGCACAAGTTGATAGGTATTAAAAGTTTGACTTCTTCAGGAGACACAAAATAAACTGTTAGGGAACACTGCAGAACTAAAGGTTAATTTAAGAAAAGCAAACGAACAAACCCAAATTTACCCCCAGTCAGATGATTACTAACCTGAATGCTCACAAGTGTTTTTCTACTTCACAGGAAACAAACAAACAAACAAACAAAAACAAAACCACAAAACAACAAAACACCACAAACAACCCACCCACAAAAACCACCAACAACAAAAATGTTGAAATGGCACCTTGATCCTGGCACATATACAGTAGGTTCATTTCCATCAACTCATTTTACACCTCAATTACGCTACCAACAAAGGCTCACATCGGAACAACTCCGCCCCTGCTGAAAATACTGCTAAACACTTTTGTATATCTGCAGCATTTATCCTGTCATTTAAGAAACTGCCTTTGCTAAGGAGGTTTAGATCTATGCAGAAGTTGTGATTTCAGTTTACTGAAATCGAGCACTCTTTTCTACTGAGAAGTGCAAAAAGACAATTGAGTTTCCAAGCAACAATTCTGCTACGGAGGCTCACAGATGCTAGATCGGGAGGGAAGAGAAATGGCAAGACTCAACAGATGGTAATAAAAAGTCCATACTTAACCAGTCACTAACTGGAAAGATAGAGCAGAGCTGGAGCTCTACTTCATATAGCATCCAAGAATCTGTTTGCTTGGGGTTTACTTGGTTTTTTTACCTTTCTGGAGGTGTGCTTTAGTGCACTGCAGAGATGCCAGACTGACATGCCCCCGCACCAATGACCTTTCTGTTTGGGTGACAGCCTTTGTCCAGACAGAAGTAACACTAGCTCCCTGACATGGCCTACCTTACCCAAGGAATACAGCTAAAAGGGCTGGGGTACTCCATCATCCAAATCAAGATTTTCTAGTGCACTCCTGGGCTGGCTGCATGATTTCTCCAAGATATAGCTCTCTGCAAGGTTTTTTAAACTTTTTTTTTTTTTTTCTTTCCACTAGACCTGCCAACAATGTACAACCTGACTCCATGGCTCAGTCCAACCACCTCAGTTGCTCCATCCTCCTGCTTCTGTGAGCCTACCAGCTTTCTCCTGCAGACGCAGCTATTCTCTCCAGTCTCCAAGTTTATCTACAGCTTCTGTGTGAAACAACCCAACACTATCAATCTTCCTGCGTGGTCATTATTCGACCCAGGTACTGTGCTCAACTTCTCCCTCTTAGGCAGCTAGCAACCCTCTCCAGCAATGAGCATGCTCTTTGACAAACTCCCACTGTCTCCAATATTTTCAAGCAGCAGGGCCTCATCTGAAAAAGCATCCTTCTCTGCCTTTCCAAAGTGTTGCTGGTTTGGCCCTTTTAAATCTCTATTTTGCATTCTCTCTGCTATCTGAGTCTAAAATACGTTCCTGTTGAACTGGGAACATGCAGTCAGGAGACGGGCTTTCCATTGTTCAGCTCAGCCCTGTCACAGGCTAGGGAGGTAGACAGACATCTAGGGTAAAATTGCAAAGGCTGCTTTTACTCTAATGTTAAAAAGAGCACAGAGAGACTTTCTTCTGTCAGAAACAGATTAAGAAAGGATACAGGATGCATCGTCAGAAGAGGGAAGGTTTGCTTAATAACATACTCTATGACATAATTTTGAATAAATCTGAAAATCTGATAGGTACTGTAAATAATCAGTCTCCTGCAGAAGGTTCAAACATTTTTCCCTTCTCTGAAGAGATGTAATTCATTTAGGCATTGAGTACTTAACAACCAATCAAGAAAGAAACAAAAATCAACAATGGGTTGTTGATTATATGGGCCAAGATACCAGAGAATACTGGGTGTAGTTTAATGGTCTTTCACTGAGCTAGAGAAAACATTTGTTGTGGTTTAAGGGTGAGCAGACTGAGTGGGGAGACAGCTGTTATTCCCTCCCCTCCCCTGCCACACTCCACATAACAAGGAGACGGGGAGTTCAGGGGGGTCTCTTCCTTCCCGGGCTCTGGGAGCTGCAAGGGCATCTCAGCTCTGCTGGGCCTGGCTCCCCATGCTCTGTGCGATCCATCGCCACCCCAGAGCAGGTTTTGTGGAGAGTCCTGTATCCCTCTGCCTTTAATATTCCTTTTTCTGTTTTTCTCCTGCTATTCATTCAATCTGTTACAGTATTAACTTCCAGTTTTGGGTGAGGCATTTTTCTTTTTCCTTATTCCTGTTTTTTCTCCTCCCCTGGGGGGAATGGGGCTAACAGAGAGAAATCCTGCTCTGAGTTTCATGGGGGCTTGCCCCGAGTCTTAAACAGAGGCAACACTTGTATGCAGAGTTTTGCTGCAACAAGGCAATAATTGTCTATTATCTGTCAGGCGAAGCTGATTACTTCTTTTACCCAAAGGGCAGTTTTCTCATTTTGAAATGTTGTAATAGAGTTTAGCTTATTCCTATTATTATTATTAGAGCAACCACCGCTTATATGAATAGTCTCCCAAACACAGGGCTTTTGCAGCAGGGTGGATGTAGTATATACTCTTTTTACAGACTAGGTAGCGTGGGGGAGAAACAAAGACAACAAAATCAGTCACAAACACTGCATTCCCTTATTTCAAATGAGAGGTGTAAGAGAGAGACCAGTATCTCTTAATATCTCCTTCTCCCTCCCATTTTACACTTTCTCTACACTTTTTGAATGAAACCAGAACTGGAAGTTGTAACACAGCTGAAGGGGTATATACCTTAAGTCAGACCTCTCAACAGGAACTATACAAGCACAGATGTACAGTCCTTACCTTTGGGGACTACAACTTTAGACCTCAGCTTTGCCTCACACCTATTAAGACTCATCCTCCTCAAAAATCCATAGGAAAATACAATGCAGAGACTAAGACAATAAGTCTACAAAATATTCACAGTAAATGAGGTGGGACTAATGTTATTTTTTCCCTTAGATTTCTTCCCTACACTACCACCTTTTCCTGTTTTAGAGAGGAAAAAGACCTTGACAGGATGAAACAATTGTTAATGGCCTCAAACTTTTAGTTTTTCTCCATTTTGGAATAAAAGAAGCAGTGTTAATTTTAAAGCAGACTAAAAGGTGGTGGTAAAGAAGGCACATACCAGAACTCTGCTCACAGAAAACTAAACAGAATTTGAATTATCCGCCTCTGAAACATTAAGTAACTATAAACCCCAGAAGGCCATTTAATATATAAATAGCAGAAGGCCATTTGCTGACAGAGATTGTAGATAGCAGCTGTTAAATTACCTACTGTCCATTGCATCACGAATACAAATTCATTGAGAATTACCTTCCAAAAAAATAATAATAAAACAACAGAGCTCAGAATGACTCACTGGGGAATGATGTAACCTAACCAAGATAACATTTCACAGATCATGGCTGTTTCCAGACAGACTGGCTAGAGGATGTTTGCCCAGCATGTCTTTCACATTATATTAACCTGTAGCTAACTCAAGCCTCATCTTCACAAACACCATATTTAGATAAGCCTGCTAAAAATAAACATAACCAGAAAGCAGACACACTAGGGATCCCCTACCAATGAGCAGGTAACTCCTGTTTATTATTCACGGTGTGCAGTTACAGAGGAAACAGGATCCCAAGCTCTTGCTGCACACAGGCAAAAATCCTAAAAAGTCAATGCTTGCTTAATTCACTTCTACAGGTAGGGAGAAAAGACACTGTATCAAATGCAGCCACAATTTGCTCGGCACCATATAATTTTTTTTTTTTTTTTTTCCTCCGCTAAATGGTTAATGTTGTGATCATCCACCTTTCCTGTTCTCTCTCATTCGGATACCATAGCCCACAGCACCACCCTAATCAAAACTACGTATACGATGGCTAAAGCAGAGAATGGCATGGATAAGCTCCCATTCCCACTTGTGGATACAAGTGCTGCAGCGAGGCGGGTACAACCCATCACATAGAAAGCTACATCTGAAGAGTGACAATAAAAGGACATCCATCAAGGACTAGGGTTGTTTGGTTTTGAAAGGAGTAGAGGGGGAAGAGATGGCAATTGAAGAAAGTGGTTGTTTCTATAAACACATGCAGGTTATTCCTGCAATGCCCTTCAGTAATTGATTACAAACAAGGATCTCTCTGCTTTGAAGGAGGTAGTGCCTGTTATCTCCCTGGTTACATTGCACACTAACTCTCATTACTGTTTCAGCACATCTTAACTTTTTGCCCCTAGAGAGATACAGGGATCTTTACTGAAGCCAGCCACACATTTCTGCAATATAACTTTTTATAATCTTACACCAAATAAATATTTGGTTTCATTAATGCCACTGGCCAAGTGGTATTCAATAAACACTGACCACTGCAGCATCGTTTTCTCATCAGGCAAGCCATATAAAAGGCCAATCCAGCAATGTAATCTCCTGTTGGTGCAAGCTGTCTAAACACAGCACTTTTGAACAAGACAGTTTTGTTTTAAGTGTACGCAGTCCATCCAAGTCTTGTCATTAATTCTAAAAATTACATGCATGATTCCCAGTCCCTGGGAAACATGAAGCTATCTTACAACTATTCTTTGGAACTGAATTTCTTTTAAACAGCATTGGAATAACAGAGCTGGCACAATATCTGTAAAAGCAGAAAAAATAAAATTAAAGATCCATCAAATGATCTCTTAAATAGTTCCTGGTTTCTTAAAAACTGTTCTTTCTTTGTTGATTTTGGTTTTTGAAACGTGTCCAGATTCTAATTTAAAATGTAAACATAGGTCAAACATTTCAAAATTAATTACTCGGTCAACTATTACAGATGTATCACATTTTGAAAACAAAACAAACAAAAAAAGCATGCACTTTTTCCTCCACTTTCCTAAAGCAGAGGAGAACTTCAGATATTGGAACCATATATAGATTATTTTTTAGGCACATAGGGACCATGGTCTGTTCAATATCTCTGAGTGACCACAACGTTTGCTACTGACATTGGACTTCTCTATTCAAACATAGCATTGCAAATTGTTGCGCACATATCCCAGGTCTGTCCTGCAGGACAAAGATACTTCTAGTTCTAGAGCAGGAAAGCCAGCCCACAGCAGACTGGGAAGGAGAAAGCTATTACAGAAACCCAGGGAATCCTTTCAATGGGAGCAGAGAGGGCAAAGACCCAGTCTAACTCATTCTAAAATGGAGTCTCGGTTTATTGTAAGGACTGTATGACAATGCTGCTGAAATTCAACAGCCTCTTCAGTTCCATGGTCCAAGAAGGTATTTCCCTCTACTAACTCACTAGGTCTCCAGATCAAGAAATTTTGTAAACTGACTTCAGTTTTTCATTCTGTCTCAAGCTCAACTTGATGTTCACTGCAGTGTCATCACCATCTTGGTCAAGATGGCTAGTAAACACCAAAAGACCATTGAACATCCAGTCAGTAGTGGTGAGTTCTGCTGGATTCAAACATGACCTACAGTGGAAGTGAAAGTCTTTGGATTATTTTACTAAACCTTCAAGTGTGCCTATTCCCTTATCTTCTACCCCCTGCAGTAAAGAGAAGTTAGGCAAGGACAGACTGAAACTTTGCTCCAGGACAGTTCCCTTTGAAGTTATACATCATTCATGCATTATGTAGAAATCCCTTTTATTTTGACTTTTACAAGTCAAAGTCTCCTGACCTGAAAATGTGAGCAGGAGACCTTTTGAATTTTTCATCATGGAAACCCATTGTAACAAATTAATATTTTAATCCATTTACATTTCCAAACAAATTTTGAAATGTCAAGTATTTTACACAAAATGCACCACCACACCTAACATTTCTATCCAACAATGCTGGAGTGCCTTTCAGAATTATTCAAAATAAACAACCCATTAGTGAGAACGGCATTGCTTCCTAAGGTCTCGGCTAACTCGATAGTGAGTGCAAAAGCTGAATTGCCATTAAGCAAAAGAGAAAAGTTTAATTTCAGACTTTGATTTATCCTTGCTTGGGGCAAAAAGAAATTGAAGCGGAGCATAAGTCTTCAAAATCTGATACGCATCTGCACAGTGGATTAGTCTCAATTGGACAGAACTCACTACCAGTAGACAGTGCTTCAGTAATTCAGGGCTCACTTCCCTGAAAAAGAGATGATACAGCACTGAACACCAACCTGCACCAAAGACTGTAGTAGTATGGTGCAAGCAATACTGTGATCTCAACCCCCCAAAAGCCTTCATTCTCAACAAAAGGGTGGGGAAACCTCCTCACAGCCACCATGCTCTCCAGACAGTTTCACAACATATGTTGCTCACAGTCTGGGCAAGGAGATAAACTGAAATGAGGTGCAGGAGATGTTAGAGATTTCATTTTTTCCTCCTTCCTCTGAAAAGAGGAAAAAAAAAAGAACCTCAGAGCAAAGACTTCTGAAGTTGGAAAGAATTCTTACAGAAGAAAAATGTTATTTAAACAATGAAAAAATGTTTGCCAACTGTAAGTCATAATAATAAATACAACTTCTGGTTTTCATTTAAAAGCTACTCATGTCTCATCTGAAAGAAGCATCCAGAAAAACAAAACAAACCTGTATTTCCTCCAGCTGGAGGGTGGGAAATAATAAAAGCAGATTTCAAGTATGACAGCCTAGGTGCCTATAGGTCCTCATGTAAATATTCATAACAGTGATGGGCTTTTGTGGTGCTACCAGTTATTTCATCAGACTTCTCTTCAGAGTCAGGAGATAAAATAATTAGTCTTCACAATACATTCAGAAATGCCATTGTTCTTTCTTCAGATCCTATCTCATACCTCAATACCCCAAAATTGAAATAGAAAAAAAAAAGTCAAATAATCAAGAGTGTTCATATTCTCATTTAAAGGAAAACCTCAAATTCAGGTAATTCTGTGACTTCATTGGAATGGCATTTGGCCTGCATATAGGACTAGCTGCAGGACAGTGCATCTCAAAAATATTTTCATCGGGAGTTCGAGTCTCAAAACTGAGAATATCTGCACAAAATACTGCATAACATCTGCCCAATCTGTTTTCTGTTTCAGCTTATGCTCAGAAGCTGAGAAAATTACTCTCAATCAACCTTTATAAAGCAGAAAACTTAACAATTCACATGTACTTCCCAGAACCTGCAGGTACAAATCCTGAATTGTTTTTAGCAGCTTTTGAAATAAAGATTTCTTTCCTTCTGCAAGAAAAAAAGAAGGGGAAAGAAAGAAAATATAGCTTACTTTTTCATTATTGCACATTTTAAAGCCTGATTAGCAATTATTTCAACCTTACTAAAAAAAAAAAAACTGTTTTAAGGCATTTATTAAATTAACCTCCTGAGAGTGTCCTTCTGGCCCCTTCTTGCACATTGTAACTTTAGAGAGCTATTGGCCAGGCGCTATTTTATGTTCACTGATATTCAGTATAAAATTACTTTTTCTAACTCTTTTTAATGATGGAGGAAGGAAGAAAGGGGCCACCAACTACTACAGATTATATTTTTCTCTAAGCTGTACCAAATTTCTTATTCCAGAGATTCACTTTTTCAGTGAGACTTTGACAAGAAAAAACATGAAATCACCAGGACAGTTTAGACATTCATGGCATACCTGGGACTCATTTGAAGACTTAACTCAGTAACATTTTTTTCCATACATATGGGCCATGCAGATGAGGTTTTTATCATCATCATCTCCATTCAGGAGTAGTTGCAAAAAAAAGTTATATGGATTTAGTTGTTCAGGTGAAGACCAGCTACTGCGTATGTCCCAATAATCTGCATGGAGAATGAAAGAGAAGGATTACACTCTTAAGAGCTATTTTATTCATTGGTATCATTCACCTAAGATACAAATTCAACCATTCTATGATAGGAGAATGATGCTCAGAATGAGCTGCATTCTGTCAGCAGCAGTTTTTGAAGTGTCTGTCACATGACCACGCTGACAAAACTGATCTGTGACCAAACTATACAAGAGTTAACTTCAATAAACTCCACTGCTTAAGTAAAACAGCTTTGACTACTGGTTTTAAACACGCGGAGGTCAATTTCTGTTCTTGTTTCTGCAATCTTGTGGAAAATTACCTCTGGAGACTTTTCTTTTTAGTCTCTTGATTTTTGAAGGGTGCCTCAGAGATAAATAAATGACAGAAGTGAACATGAAGTGATGTTCTCTGAAAAGTTACTTAGTAAAGCGTGAGATTACACATTGATTCTGTCTCACTGTTTCACTGACCAGGTTTCTCTGGTCTATAAGAAAAAAAAAGCTTTTTTTCTTAGCTGCAGCCCTGCAAATTCAACCCAACAGCTCAAAAATTAAGCTACATTCCTTCATTATAATTGACTATCTGTAGATGTGGCTCCCTGCAGTTCATTGCAGTATATACCAGTTCTCTAGGCAATCCAACAGGGCTTCCTATAACAGAACCCTTGAATGGTGCAGACAGCCAAGGAGAATCTTTTTTGGTCTCCAGCAAGTATTTGTTCCTGCTGTCTGTACTGCAGGAACTGAAAAAAACAAAAAACAAAACAAAACAAAACAAAACAAAATCACAAAAAAAACCCACCACCTTTATTTATCTCTCTCAAAAGCAGAGCAGTCAGCTGTGAAGGTGCTAGATTGTTACCTTCCTCAGGGTCCTCATGCACTCGGTGTCTAAAGTTCAAAACTGTACCTCTTGTTCCTAAGGTAAAGAAATAAGCTTCACCAAAGAATTTTGATTTGACCTTGTATTCCAGGTCTCCTCTCC
Organism: Ceryle rudis; assembly: GCA_033439905.1. Classification (NCBI taxonomy): domain Eukaryota; kingdom Metazoa; phylum Chordata; class Aves; order Coraciiformes; family Cerylidae; genus Ceryle; species Ceryle rudis. The sequence continues at coordinate 3,247 of JAAGNO010030117.1, read as the reverse complement.
CCACCAAACTCAGGTAATGTTGCAACTGTGCTCACAAGGTGACAATGTAAGTTGGAAGTTATTTTAATCTGGTTAGATATCTCAAATAATCAATGATTGTTTTGTATGCTTATATTTGATGAAATAGTCATGCACATTGGGAAGTCTGTAGAACTCCAGAAAATCTAGCGTTTGGCTGTCTAAAGCAGTATTTTCAAGGTGTGTTTTCCCCTCCCCTTCTGATTCAAAATAGAGGTTGCTGTCACAAGCCCCTGTGAACCTTATTTCATAGTGAATGCAAAAATAAATAAAATAAAATAATAATAAAATAGGTTAAGACATTATTAAGCTTGTA